>CAEFZP010000906.1:32500-36552 GCA_903064625.1 Mallotus villosus
TCCCTGAAAACTGCTTTTACCGTCTGACCTCCTATCCCCTTCGAGCACGCGACACTCCCTCCACTTCCCTCTAAAGCAGTGAGACACAGTTTCAAAACACTTCAAACCGACTCGAGACGAGTCAATGTCACTCCCGGTTCCTTCCCATAAACGGCTGAGAAAACCCAGGCGTTTGTTTTTAACAGGGGTTCAAGAGATCACTCCTCATGTTTCCTCCGCAGTACGTGGGGGTCTGTAAACAGTCTGGGGTTGGAGGAGTGGGACGTGGCGATATGGTTGGGGGAGGTTGAGGTAGTTTGAGCCGGGCCTTATCGCGGATTCTCCTGGTCTGGTGCCACCAGCGAGGAAGAAACTTAAATATCATCTCTTGTTTGGTAAATCCTCTCTGGCCCAGCTGTTTCTGCTCGCTGGGGTTATCCAGCTATCTGCTGATTCCCAACATGTTTGATCCGAAGCATCGCGTCAGGGGGAATCTCTCTGGGCCTGACGACCCCCAGTCACTATCTCCCATCAGCCCTGGTTCTGACGACCCACAGTCACTATCTCCCATCAGCCCTGGTTCCGTTCAAGTTTAAACAAATGTAAAGGAGGGGAAAGATTACTTTTGCTTTACTTTGGACGCAAACAGCAGGCCAGCTGTGCCCCCACAACACAACACCCACACCATCCATCCTCTCTGGAATGTCGAAGAAGAGATGTTGTCTACGGTGCGCTGAGAAGGCTGTGCTGTCTTCCTACTCGTCGGGGCGATGGGGCTCCTGTCCTGAGTGAGTTACTGCTTCTCTGGAGGAACGGGCGCAAGTCATCGGAAGCAGCCTCCAAGTCTACCAGGAGGAGGTTCACAAACAAAACAATCCTCAACGATTATTTTAAGGGATTTTCGTCAAAACAGGAGAGTTTTCACCATTAAAGTAAAGCCAACATTAAGAGTTCTGCTGAGACTGTTTCAGTTTTGCAGAGAAGGAGCGAACACTTGTTCAACAAGTGATGAGTCATAGGCCTTTGCAGCTCGAGGTTTCGCGTGATTTCTGTGGTCTCGGCTTGCTCTTAGTGACTAATGTGCACGGCTTAAGTACTCTGACAGATGATCAGATGCTCAACTGTGTCCAGGATTTGTCACTTCACTTTCTGTGACTACTAACAGTGCTGCGGCAAGCTTTGACATGACAATAAAGGACCATGATCCAATGCAGGACTGGGCGCAGGGGCAGGGAGAGGCGAGCGAGCGGGCGCGGGAGGCGGGAGGGAGGGAGAGCGGACGAGAGGGCAGAGAAAGCGCGTCGAACGAAAGAGAGAGAGGAGAGAGAGAGAGAGAGCGGGGAGCGAGGAGAGAAAGAGAGAAAGAGAGACAGAGAGAGAGAGGGAGAGAGAGGAGAGAGAGAGAGAAAGAGGCGAGCTGTAGAGAGAGAGAGAGAGGAGAGAGAGAGAGAGCGAGAGAGAGAGAGAGTGAGAGAGAGAAGGAGGGAGACGAGAGAAGGGCGAGCAGAGACGATGGACGTAGCAGAAGAGAGAGAGGAGTGAGAGCAGTAGAGAGAGAGATGAGAGAGAGCCCGAGAGAGAGACCGAGCGGGAGAGGAGATGAGTATGAGCGCGAGAGCAGAGAAGATAGCGAGTGAGAGACAGAGAGCGCGCGCGCGAGAGAGAGAGAGCAGAGGACAGAGAGACGAGAGAGCGAGAGAGCTCGAGTAGAGAGATGAGAGTCTAGAGCGAGCGCTAGAGAGCGAGAGAGAGAGCGCGCGAGATCGGAGAGAGAGCGTAGAGACGAGCGAGAGCGCTATGCGCGCTCGTCATGAGCGTATGCGTGCGATATAGAGCTAGCTGCTCTCCATATCTCTCTCTCTCCTCGATCTCTGTCTCTCTCTCTCTCTCTCTTCTCTCTCGCTCTATCTATCACTACTCTTATCTCTCTCTCTCTCTCTCAGCGCTCACTTCATAGTCTCCTCTGGCAGACGTCGGTGTGAGCTGGGATCCTCATGAACTTCATCTGTTTCTTCATTTCTTCATTATCTGTTTTCATTCCTTGGAACTGCCGAGCAGAGAGACCGGCTCCTCTTACTGCACCAAAGGCCAGAAGAAGAAGAAAACACGAACGGACAGAGAAGAAGAAGTGAAAGGGGGGGCTCCGAGAGTGATGTGGATGAGGGTACGGATTGTTTGTGCATTGTATGAGGGGGTTACGGTGTGTGTGGTGTGGGGTGGGGACGGTGGGGGTGGGGGTGGGGTGTAAAGGCTACAGCTGGGGGGTGTGGGTGGTGGGGTTGTAAAGGCTACAGTTGGGGGGGTGTGGGGTTGGCGAGTGGGGATGTTATGGTTGGGGGGTAGGCTGGAAGCTTGAGATGTTCTTGTTTGCCTTCTGCTGTGACTCTGCACAGTAAGCTGCCCTCACGGTGTGGTGACACACCGGTCAAAAACAGACCACGACACACTCATAAATCACCGCGCAGCTGGAGGTGAGAAATATAGGTCTGAAAAGCAGACTATGATAAATGGAGGAGTTTCGCTATGTTGACAACACACAAAGAACACATTGTCAAATCAGTTACAGGTTACTGCAATATACTACAGTTCAGTTTTACCTAAGCACTAAAACATTTCCTTTACATCTTTAGATTCAGCTGGTACCATGTCAACCCTGACTATTCTAATGCATTAGACTTTATTTGATTACTTTCAAACGTACAGAACTGGGTTTATTCATATGAATGAAATGTAATTAAAATCAGTATAATTTAAGCAGATGCACGTTTACAGTACTGTAGCAAGCTTAAAACCCATTCCTTCATTCAAGTTGTCATCGCGGGTATAAAATCTTTCCAGTTTTCTTCATGGCCTAAGGGGTGTGTTTATCCCACTAACTTTCCCTTCCTCTAAATCTGTAACAGATACCCAGCTGGCTCAGTGCTCAGACATGTGCATCACAAATGGTTTATTGTCTTAAAATGCTAATTGTGATGTTGTAGATTTGTGTTGTTATACATATGAATGGATGGATCAGCTGGGGCACCCAAGATGGCTGCAAGGAAGTTCGCTTTGCACCTTCAGTATTGTGGTGTCCTTTCTCTCCTGCATGTATTGAATGGCCATGGTGAGATGTTTTGAACCACTATGAACATATTTGGACTGTACTTGGCACTTCCCTGTTGTATTACTATGTTTATCCTGTGTTCTTCTCCTACTCTTTCACCAACCGTCTCTGGAGGAGGGGATCCCTCACTGAATTGCTCCTCCCAAGGTTTCTTCAATTTTTTCTCTTGCATTGAGTTTTTCTGGGGGAGTTTTTCATTGTCTTCCTTGAGGGGTTTAGGTTGGTGAGGGGCAGCTCTATGGGCATATGTGAAGCCCTCTGTGACATGCTTGCGTTGTTTGAAAAAGGGCTATACAAATACATTTAGATTTGATTTGATACCTGACTCAGAAGCTGCTGTGTCTTCTGTTCCCAGTAGACCCTGTGCTGGGCCAGTGTTAGGATTATAACGGCAGGGGCGAATCTAGGTTCCCACTTTTGGGGGGGCTAAGCCCCTGGATAAAAACCTATGATTTTTCTGTGACCCAGCAAAATTAGGGGGTCTGGGGGCATGTTCCCCCCAAATAATTTTTGAAAATATCCTTTAAATGGTGTCCTCTAGTGGGTTTTAGGAGAGAGAAATTCACACATTTAGATTTAAAATATGAAAAAAATATATATATATATTTGCTAATGAAACTTTTGAGGGGGCTTCCAGTCCCCTAAAATAGGCTAGATACGCCATGTCTAAGGGTGTCCTAATGTGTTGGCCCAGCCAGTGTTGTCCATGCTGTTGGTTAGGAGAGTTCCTGGAGAGGAGCGTCAAAGTCAGGAATGCTGGTCTGCAGCAGATGAAGATGCACCTTCACATGCAACACATCCATCACTCCACAGGCCTCCTCTCCACCTTCTCTGGGCGTCAGATTAGCTCTCAGGTGGAGACTGGATGTAGACAGCACACTGTGTGCTCTGGCATGGCCAAATGCCTGCAAGTCTCAACATTAAGTTATCAAAATGCAGGTCACGTTTTCTACAATCTTGGTGATAA
>CAEFZP010000907.1:0-2500 GCA_903064625.1 Mallotus villosus
CTCTCCCTCCCTCTAACTATCCCTCTCCCTCTCCCTCTCTCCTCTCCCTCCTCATCTCCCTTCCCTTCCCTCTCCCTCTCACCCTCTCCCGCTCCCTCTACCTCTCCCTATCCCTTCCCTCTCCTCTCCCTCCCCTCTCCCTCTCCCTCTCCCTTCTCTCTCTGTGTCTCTCTCTCTCTCTCTCTCTCCCCCTCTCCCTCTCCCTCTCCCTCTCTCTCTCTCGCTCTCGCTCTCTTCTCTCTCTCCATAAACAATCATGATCCTCTCTTGTCATGGGCGTTGACAAGCTATTGTATCCCCCGCTGGTCTGTGATGTCATCAGTGACATCACCAGAACACACACAGCTCCAGTGATTAACACTTTATTAGTGTGTCACTGGGTGATCTTTCCCAGACACAGGGGGGAGTCACAGCAAGCAGCGTCCTCTGTGATGGCTCTGAGGGGACAGGAATCAGGAAGTCTGTACTCTATACCAAACACTCTGGGAGGCCTGGAGGGTTTATGCAAAATTCAATCTGCAAGATGAATAATCAAGAAGAAAAGCCGAAAAGCCAACAGTGTCTGGATTATCTGAGTTGGTGAGTGTAGAAGTAAAGCACAGAGGGAAGGAAGGAAGAGAGAGAAGAAGAGAGAGAAGAGAGGAGAGGGAGAGCAGGAAGGAGAGGAAGAGAGAGAAAGAGGGAGAGACGAGAGGAGAGGAGAGAAGAGAGAGAAGAGGAGGAGAGAGAGGATGCGATGAGAGAGAGAGACAGAGAGGAGAGAGAGTCCTAGGTAGAGAGAAGACGACTGAGAGATATGAGAGCTGGGATGAGACGCGAGACCGACGAGAGGGAAGGTCGAGGAAGCGACGATGAGGGAGAGACGTGAGAGGAGGCGAGAGAGAGACTGAGCAGCGAGAGATGGGCTGAGAGAGAGGAAGAGAGAGCGAGGAGAGAGGAAGATGAGAGAGGAAGGAGGAGAGAGAGAGAGAGAGAGAGAGGAAGGAGAGAGAGGAAGATGGAGAGAGAGAGGAGAGACGAGAGAGAGAGAGAGAGAGAGGAAGATGGAGAGAGAGGAGGAGAGAGAGAAAAGATTGAGAGAAGAGAGAGAGAGGGGAAGGAGGAGAGAGAGAGAGGGAAGATGGAGAGAGAGAGGAGATAGAGAGAGGAGGAAGAGAGAGAGAGAAAGATGGAGAGAGAGAGGAAAGAGAGAGGAAGAGAGACAAAGGAAAGAGAGAGACAGAGGACAGAGAGAGAGGGGGGAAGGAGGAGAGAAAGAGAGGAAGATGGAGAGAGAGGCAGATTGTGGCTGAGGAGGAGAGAGAGAGAGAGAGAGAGAGAGAGAGAGACAGACATGATGCAGACAGAAGGAACAGATCATCTTACTAACTGGAGCCGTCCTCCTCGTCTCCCTCGTCAGCACAGCACGTTACTTCCCCAGGTGGAGCAGCTCGTTCATAAACCTTCTCATTTCACTCTTGTTCGTTTTGTCTCACTGCTTGCCAGTTAAATGCCAGATTAGCATATTTGAAATGGCATTCTCTGAAGGAGGGCTGTGGCTGCCAGCTCTGGGGACACAGCTCTGAGGACACAGCTCTGAGGACACAGCTCTGAGGACACAGCTCTGTGGACACAGCTCTGTGGACACTGCTCTGAGGACACAGCTCTGAGGAAACAGCTCTGAGAACACAGCTCTGCAGCTCTGAGGACACAGCTCTGAGGACACAGCTCTGTGGACACTGCTCTGAGGACACAGCTCTGAGGAAACAGCTCTGAGAACACAGCTCTGCAGCTCTGAGGACACAGCTCTGAGGACACAGCTCTGTGGACACTGCTCTGAGGACACAGCTCTGAGGACACAGCTCTGAGGACACAGCCCTGAGGACACAGCATTGAGGACACAGCTCTGAGGACACAGCTCTGAGGACACAGCTCTGTGGACACAGCTCTGAGGACACAGCTCTGTGGACACAGCTCTGAGGACACAGCTCTGTGGACACAGCTCTGTGGACACAGCTCTGAGGACACAGCTCTGAGGACACAGCTCTGAGGACACAGCCCTGAGGACACAGTTCTGGGGACACAGCATGAGAACACAGCTCTGAGGACACAGCTCTGAGGACACAGCTCTGAGGACACAGCCCTGAGGACACAGTTCTGGGGACACAGTTCTGAGGACACAGCTCTGAGGACACAGCTCTGGGGACACAGTTCTGGGGACACAGTTCTGAGGACACAGCTCTGAGGACACAGCTCTGAGGACACAGTTCTGGGGACACAGTTCTGAGGACACAGCTCTGAGGACACAGCTCTGAGGACACAGCATTGAGAACACAGCTCTGAGGACACAGCTCTGGGGACACAGCTCTGAGGACACAGCTCTGAGGACACAGCTCTGAGAACACAGCTCTGAGGACACAGCTCTGAGGACACAGCTCTGAGGACACAGCTCTGCAGCTCTGAGGACACAGCTCTGAGGACACAGCTCTGGGGACACAGCTCTGTGGAAACAGCTCTGAGG
>CAEFZP010000907.1:7500-15000 GCA_903064625.1 Mallotus villosus
CAGTCCACCTTTAATACCTCATACCCCCCAGTCCACCTTTAATACCTCTTACCCCCCAGTCCACCTTTAATACCTCATACCCCCCAGTCCACCTTTAATACCTCTTACCCCCCAGTCCACCTTAAGTACCTCTTACCCCCCAGTCCACCTTTAATACCTCATACCCCCCAGTCCACCTTTAATTCCTCTTACCCCCAGTCCACCTTTAATACCTCTTACCCCCCAGTCCACCTTAAGTACCTCTTACCCCCCAGTCCACCTTTAATACCTCTTACCCCCCAGTCACCTTAAGTACCTCTTACCCCCCCAGTCCACCTTTAATACCTCTTACCCCCCAGTCCACCTTTAATACCTCATACCCCCCAGTCCACCTTTAATACCTCTTACCCCCCAGCCCACCTTTAATACCTCATACCCCCCAGTCCACCTTTAATTCCTCTTACCCCCCAGTCCACTTTAATACCTCATACCCCCAGTCCACCTTTAATACCTCTTACCCCCAGTCCACCTTTAATACCTCATACCCCCCAGTCCACCTTTAATACCTCATACCCCCCAGTCCACCTTAATACCTCTTACCCCCCCAGTCCACCTTTAATACCTCTTACCCCCCAGTCCACCTTTATACCTCTTACCCCCCAGTCCACCTTTAATACCTCATACCCCCCAGTCCACCTTTAATACCTCTTACCCCCCAGTCCACCTTTAATACCTCATACCCCCCAGTCCACCTTAATACCTCTACCCCCCAGTCCACCTTTAATACTCATACCCCCCAGTCCACCTTTAATACCTCCCCCTGTCTCACAGGACGGATGACTGTTTCTGCTCGTCGCGGGAAGCTGGACGCTGCGTCGACGGAGGCCAGGTTCCTGCAGGATCTGGGCTTCAGGATGCTGAGCTGTGGAAGGGACTGACCTGGTGAAGCAGGCCGTCAACCTGCTGGGGAACCAGGGCATCAAACAGCATGAGCGAACAGGTCCCACACAAACACACAGGACACACACACACAGAGACACACACACACACACACACACACAGAGACACACACACACAACAGAGACACACACACAAACACAAGACACACACACACACACACACACACACACACAGAGACACACACAGACACAACACACACAGACACACACACACACAGAGACACACACACACAGAGCACCACACACAGAGAGACACAACACACACTCATTATCCACGTAAAGGAGCTCTCATGCACTGTGCAGATTCACTCATACTCACTCACCTGGCAGGCCTGTGATCAGAGATCTAAAACCCACTCAATATAGAGCCCGTTTCACCTGACCTTTCACCTCCCCTGTGTGTTCTGTGGTTGCCTAGGGGATGACCCCGCTGATGTATGCGTGTGTCCGTGGAGACGAGGCCATGGTCCAGATGCTGCTGGACGCCGGAGCCGACATCAACAGTGAGGTCAGTCACCATGGCGACCAGGCGGTCCCAACAGACCAGATCAGAAGGGGGGTGTGGTTAGGGTTCAGGTCAGAGGGTCGTGTCAACAGAGAGAGAGAGAGATGTCCCAGCAGTGTTCCATGTGTGTGTGTGTCTCTGTGTGTGTGTGTGTGTCTCTGTGTGTGTGTGTGTGTCTGTGTGTGTGTTCCCTGGAGAAAATTCAGCCTGTCTTGTCCCCCCTCTTCTCCTTCCTCCTCCTCCTCTCTGTGGACAGCCCCCCCTTCTCTCTCCTTCCTCCTCCTCCTCTCCTGTCTTGTCCCCCCCCCTCTGTCTCTCCTCTCTCCTCCTCCTCTCCTGTCGACAGAGATCAAGGTCACTGTGAGGCCTAAAATAACGATGACGTACCGAGGACCAGTCGTCAAGAGCAGTAATACTGCTGCACGGTCCTAGTTACATACATGTTCCTTGAGATCCTAGTTACATACAGTTCCTTGAGATCCTAGTTACATACATGTTCCTTGAGATCTAGTTACATACATGTTCCTTGAGATCCTAGTTACATACATGTTCCTTGAGATCCTAGTTACATACATGTTCCCTGAGATCCTAGTTACATACATGTTCCTCGAGATCCTAGTTACATACATGTTCCCTGAGATCCTAGTTACATACATGTTCCTCGAGATCCTAGTTACATACATGTTCCCTGAGATCCTAGTTACATACATGTTCCTCGAGATCCTAGTTACATACATGTTCCTTAGATCCTAGTTACATACATGTTCCTCGAGATCCTAGTTACATACATGTTCCTTGAGATCCTAGTTACATACATGTTCCCTGAGATCCTAGTTACATACATGTTCCTCGAGATCCTAGTTACATACATGTTCCCTAAGATCCTAGTTACATACATGTTCCTTCAGATCCTAGTTACATACATGTTCCTTGAGATCCTAGTTACATACATGTTCCTTGAGATCCTAGTTACATACATGTTCCTGAGATCCTAGTTAGATACATGTTCTTAATATCCTAGTTACATACATGTTCCTTGAGATCCTAGTTACATACATGTTCCCTGAGATCCTAGTTAGATACATGTTCCTTGAGATCCTAGTTACATACATGTTCCTTGAGATCCTAGTTACATACATGTTCCCTGAGATCCTAGTTAGATACATGTTCCTTAATATCCTAGTTACATACATGTTCCTTGAGATCCTAGTTACATACATGTTCCCTGAGATCCTAGTTACATACATGTTCCTTGAGATCCTAGTTACATACTGTTCCTCGAGATCAGTTCAGTTACATACATGTTCCCTGAGATCCTAGTTACATACATGTTCCTTGAGATCCTAGTTACATACATGTTCCTCGAGTCTTAGTTACATACATGTTCCCTGAGATCCTAGTTAGATACATGTGGTGTACACTTTAGCCGGGTGAGCTGCGGGGACGATCTGTAGCTCAAGGAGTCTAGAAGTTGTGTCTGAGCAAAATAGACTGAGCATGCGCAGCGCTATAGGCTCCTCCCCCAGACTGAGCATGCGCAGTGCTATAGGCTCCTCCCCCAGACGAGCATGCTCAGCGCTATAGGCTCCTCCCCTTGGTGTGACGCCTGTTAACTGTTTCAAGCTACTAGGCCGTAACTATTTTAATGGTGTAATTATTCACCCGGTTAAACATTATTAATTGAAAACAATGTGATATGCTTGACCGAGCTCCTGGGTCATGGCGGCTGCCTCCAGCATGTCCCCAGCACACATCTCCTCTCACCAGAACAGACGTGGACATGTAGTCATTGTTAGTGTCTGCTGCGATGTGGCCCAAGGGTGGTGTTCTCACAGGGAGCTGAGTGAGTGTTGTGTTGTGCCTGGGGCTCACTGAGAGGGGATGGGATGGGAGGGGTCCTGGTGTTCTGGTCATGTGTCAGCTCTCACAACCATCACTTCATTCAGCCAGCACTGTACAGCCTGGGCACGCTAGAGAGAGAGTCAGAGAGACCAGGAGAGAGAGACAGTCAGAGAGACCAGGAGAGAGAGACAGTCAGAGAGACCAGGAGAGAGAGAGACATACAGGCCAGGAGACAGATACAGTCAGAGAGACCAGGAGAGACAGTCAGAGAGACCAGGAGAGAGAGACAGACAGGCCAGGAGACAGATACAGTCAGACAGGCCAGGAGAGAGAGACAGACAGGCCAGGAGAGAGAGAGACAGACTGAGGTGTAATCAGGGCAGGAACAGATCGATCTTGTTCATTAGGAATCAATCACAGTCGATGTCCTCCCTGACTCAGTCAACTGCCGACAGAGGCAGACTCCTTAACTTCCCCCCAGTCACCCCACCCCATCCCCATACCCCATCCACATCCCCATCCACTACCCTACCCCCCCCTTGCTGGGCCTTGCACACGGGCAGTTGTGTCAGTAAGAGTGTCACCATTTATAGCGTCTCACTTGTGCCTGACTGCAGGTGTCACATCCTGGAACATTTAGCATCGTTCATGGTGGCTCCTGATCCACAAGGCTGTCCCCCCTGACTCCCCCACCTCCCTCCACTCCCCCAAACCATTTCCATGGCTGCTTGTTGTGTGTGCCTCAGTTCTGCGTACTAGTGATGTTAATGGCTTTATCTCTGTCCTCCACCCCCCTCCTCCCCTCCTCTCCCACCCTCCCACCCTGCCTCCAGGTGCCTAACTCAGGGCACAGACACCCCTCAGTGTTCCCCGAGACCAGGCAGGGTACGGCCATCACGTTCGCTGTGCTGCAGGGACACATCCCTGTCGTCCAGGTAGACACCCCTGCTCCCGCCTCACACCCTCATCCTCACATCGTCACTGTGACCCTCATCCTCGTCTTCCTCACCGCCCCCGTGTCTGATGACGGTGACCACGGGGAATCTGTTTCCTGTTTGTGTCGTTATCGAACGTCCTCCTCGTCAGCCCATGTTCCGGGGAGCTGAGAAGCACTTCTGAAACGGGAACAATAGATTGTGGAGTGTTTTTTCCTGGAACAGCTTATTTTGGATAGATCCTATAGCTCCGCCCCCCGGCTCCTCCTAGTCGATAAGCATTAAAGAGGTGAAGCCCAGCGGCTGATGTGGAAACAGCCTCGTCCTCATTACTAACTAACACAGATCATTTACAATGATTTTTCCACTGAAAAGTTAAATAAAATGTAATGGTCTTGCACCCTGAATCAACCTTAACTTAACCCTCCACCCCCCCATCTCTCCTCGCCCCCCCATACCCCCCTACCCCCCATCTCAGCTGCTCCTGGATGCCAGGGCCAGTGTGGAGGGCTCTCTACAGGATGGGATGGACAACTACACTGAGACCCCCCTACAACTGGCTTCTGCTGCAGGTACACACTCACACACACACTCACACACACACACACTCACACACAAACACACACACACTGAGACCCCCCCTTCAACTGGCTTCTGCTGCAGGTACACTCACACACACACACACACACACACACACTGAGACCCCCTACAACTGGCTTCTGCTGCAGGTACACACACACACACACACACACACCCTCACACAACAAGCACACAAACACACACACAGACACTGAGACCCCCTACAACTGGCTTCTGCTGCAGGTACACACACACACACACACACACACACACACACACCCTCACACAAACAAGCACACAAACACACACACAGACACTGAGACCCCCTACAACTGGCTTCTGCTGCAGGTACACACACACACACACACTTTCACACTCACACACACACACACACACACACATTAAGAACCCCCTACAATTGGCTTCTGCTGCAGGTACACACACACACTCACACACAAACAAGCACACACATAAACACACACACACCGGCTGTAGCGGTGTGTCCCCCCAGCCCTGCTGTAAGGTGTCCTGCCTCCCTCCAGGTAACTTTGAGCTGGTGAGTCTGCTGTTGGAGCGGGGGGCCGACCCCCTGCTGGGAACCACCTACAGGAACGGCATCTCCACCGCCCTCCAGGGAGACATGAACTCATTCAGCCTGGCAGCAGCTCACGGACACAGGTAACACACACACACACACACTCACATGCTCACACACTCTCACTCACACACACACACAATCACACACACTCACACACACACACACAGGTAACACACACTCACACACACACACACATGCTCACACACTCTCACACACACCACACACACACACACACACACAATCACATGCTCACACACACACACACATACTCACTCACACACACACACAATCACACACACTCACACACACACAGGTAACACTCACACACACACACACATGCTCACACACACTCACACACTCACACACACACACACTCACACACTCACACACACACACACACACACACACACACACATGCTCACACACACACACACATACTCACTCACACACACACACAATCACACACACTCACACACACACAGGTAACACACACTCACACACATGCTCACACACACTCACACACTCACACACACACACACACCCTCACACACACACTCACACACACACTCACACCACACACACACATGCTCACACACACACTCACACCTTCTGTCATTCTGAATCTAACCTTCACTGTAAACCCTCTAAACCCTCTAGCAGTATTACTTGAAGGTGTGGGACCGAGGAGCCAGGTCCATCTCTCCCTGAGGGATATCTGGTCACACATAAAAGATTCCACGTTTCCCAGCTCCTGTTTTGTTGACGTTCCTGTCGTCCGTCCTCTGAAGGAACGTGTTCCGGAAGCTGGTGTCTCAGGTGGAGGCGGTGGAGGCGGGGGGGAAGGCGGAGGTCCTCTCCCTGGAGGAGATGCTGGCGGAGGACTCTGAGCAGGCGGAGAGGAGCCCCTCCCAGATGGAGCTGCTGCGGAGCGGCAAGAGCAGGCTGAAGGCCCTGAGGGAGGCCATGTACCACAGCACTGAGCACGGACACGTGGACATCACCCTCGACCTGCGCAGCCTCGGTCAGTCACACGCCGGGGTCTGGTCCTGGTCTGGTCCTGGTCCTGGTCTGGTCCTGGTCTGGTCCTGGTCCTGGTCTGGTCCTGGTCTGGTCCTGGTCTGGTCCTGGTCTGGTCCTGGTCTGGTCCTGGTCTGGTCTGGTCCTGGTCTGGTCCTGGTCTGGTCCTGGTCTGGTCTGGTCCTGGCCCTGGCCCTGGCCCTGGCCCTGGTCTTGTATTTTGGGTTCTGGGTTCTGGGTAAAGTGCCAGACCAGAGCCTTTATCAGGACCTATAGGACTGGAGGGACACATGTAGCTGTGAGTGTGATCTTAGTTATCATCGAGGAATTACATGAAATGTAATGTGTGTATATGTGTGCTTTTCTATGTGTGTGTGTCTGTGTGTGTGTGTGTGTGTCTACGTGTGTGTCTACGTGTGTCTACGTGTTGTCTACATGTGTGTGTGTGTCTGTGTGTGTGTGTCTGTGTGTCTGTCTGTGTGTGTGTCTGTGTGTGTGTTGTCTACGTGTGTGTGTGTGTGTGTGTCTGTGTGTGTTGTCTACGCGTGTGTGTGTGTCTGTGTGTATCTACGTGTGTGTGTCTGTGTGTGTTGTCTACGTGTGTGTCTGTGTGTGTTGTCTACGTGTGTGTGTGTGTGTGTGTCTGTGTGTGTGTGTGTGTGTGTTGTCTACGTGTGTGTCTGTGTGTGTTGTCTACGTGTGTGTGTGTGTGTCTACGTGTGTGTGTCTGTGTGTGTGTGTGTGTGTGTGTCCTCTCCCAGGTGTCCCCTGGACGCTGCACACCTGGCTGGAGTCTCTCCGTAGCTGCTTCCTCCAGCAGCGCAGGCCGCTGATCCAGGGTCTGCTGAAGGAGTTCAGCTGCATCCAGGAGGACGAGTACACCGAGGAGATCATCACACACGGTCTGCCCCTCATGTTCCAGATCCTTAGAGCCAGCAAGGTGAGCAACACACACACACCACACACCACACTCACACACACACAAGCTCACACACACACACACACACACACTCACACACACACGGTCTGCCCCTCATGTTCCAGATCCTCAGAGCCAGCAAGGTGAGCAGGACACACACACACACT
>CAEFZP010000907.1:17500-24655 GCA_903064625.1 Mallotus villosus
ACAGGGGGACAGGGGGACAGCATCACGGGAGGGTGTGGTGAGGTGGGAGGGAGGGAGGGAGGAGTGGGGGTGAGGTGGAGTGGGGTGGAGGTCCGGGGTGGAGGCCCAGGGTGGAGGTCCAGAGTGTGTCCTCCTCCTGAGATGTTTCTCCGTCTCTCCAGCTGCTGTCGGCCGCTAAGTTCTTCCAGCTGGAGGCGCTGCAGAGACACTGTGAGATCATCTGCACCAAGAACATCAACACAGACACCTGCGTGGAGATCTACCACCACACAAAGGTGTGTGTGTGTGTGTGTGTGTGTGTGAGAGTGTGTGTGTGTGAGTGTGTGAGTGTGTGTGTGTGTGTCTTTGTGCCCACGGCGCTGCTCTGACCTGCCGTGCTCCCTGTCTCCCGGTCAGTTCCTGGACGTGCCGGAGCTGGCTGCCTACATGGAGGGGTACTTCCTGAAGAACATGGTGCTGCTGATCGAGCTGGAGCCCTTCAAGCAGCTGCTGTACGACACGCCACCGGACAGCCCCGGAGCCAGCGTGATGCTGGACCTGGAGAAGACCCTGGCGCTCCGGATCCAGTCCATCCACCTGTCCTCATCCAGGGGCTCCGTGGTCTGAGGGCCCCGCCTGCACCCCCAGACCAGCTCCTGCTCTGAGCCCCCCCTCCCCCCGCCCGCACCCCCAGACCAGCGCCTGCTCTGAGGCCCCCCTCCCCCGCCTGCACCCCCAGACCAGCGCCTGCTCTGAGGCCTCCCTCCCCCGCCCGCGCCCCAAGACCAGCGTCTGCTACACACCTCTTCATCGCTCCCTCGCTCCGTCGGTCATCCTCGCTGTTGTGTGTCTCTGGGCAGCCCAGGGGCTGTGTCAGCAGGGTCAGGGATGTACATCACAGGGTTGTGGGGATGTTGCAGCGTGGCGTGGAGTCCCATCGAGGTTTTAAGCCAACACCAGTCATGGTACAGATGTGAAGCTGCAGATGTGACGTTCTGAGGAGAATGTTGAAGGAAGCCTGCTTGCAGACCTGCCCTCTGCTGCAGAGTGGAATGGATGCACACACAACATGTACACACACACAAAATGTGTACACGCACACACAAACTCTTTATAGTTCTGCAGTAGTCAGTTACATTTCCTAAAACTTTGGTCTCACTATCATCATATTTATATACTGTGCTGCCATCTAGGTCCTACTGGGATACAGTCAGTCATGTCCCTTGTCCACCGTGGCAACTGTTGTAAATATTGTGAATATGGAGTTCCTCTCGCACTCCCCCTGTAAGTTCATGTAAATACAGATATCTCATCTTGAGTACTGGCATAGGTAATATGATGTATCTGTAAAACCTCCCTGTTCTATGTGCTAAGAGCTAAGAGCATGTCACACTGATGTGTCACACTGATGTGTCACACTGATGTGTCACACTGATGTGTCACACTGATGTGTCACACTGATGTGTCACACTGATGTGTCACACTGATGTGTCACACTGATGTGGGCTTCTCAGTTTCTGTAGATGTCTCTGTCAGCGTGTGTAGAGTGAGGTCTGACCGTCTGAGGTCTGACCGTCTGAGGTCTGACCGTCTGAGGTCTGACCGTCTGAGGTCTGCATGTCAAAACAGCAAAGCATCTGGGGGAACTAGAGCAGCATCCTGGTTCTAGAGCAGCATCCTGGTTCTGGTTCTAGAGCAGCATCCTGGTTCTAGAGCAGCATCCTGGTTCTGGTTCTAGAGCAGCATCCTGGTTCTGGTTATAGAGCAGCATCCTGGTTCTACAACAGCATCCTGGTTCTGGTTCTAGAGCAGCATCCTGGTTCTAGAGCAGCATCCTGGTTCTACAACAGCATCCTGGTTCTGGTTCTAGAGCAGCATCCTGGTTCTGGTTATAGAGCAGCATCCTGGTTCTGGTTCTAGAGCAGCATCCTGGTTCTGGTTCTAGAGCAGCATCCTGGTTCTGGTTCTAGAACAGCATCCTGGTTCTAGAGCAGCTCCTGGTTCTGGTTGGGGACAGGAGAGACCAGATGACCAGACGACAGGCCCACACTCCTGCTTAGATGCATAGGGGTACAAAGAGAACTTTCATTACACAGATCAAATGTTTTTAATTCATTCAGCTCTGGGAGTCTTATGCAGGATTTGTTTGTAGTGTTCTGTAGAAAAATATCTTGTTCCCTCTTTTCTCTGCAAAGTTTTTGGACATGTCCTCCCCTGATCCTGTCTCCTGAGCCTGTCTCACCTTTCTCCTGAGCCTGTCTCACCTGTTAGAGACCAGACTTAGTTAGTAGACCAAACTGGGAGACTTGACATCATGTATGATTCCTCTATAAACATTAATTTAAACAAATAATCTTTGTCCTTCATGAATCCTTGGTGTGAAAAATGTTTTCTGCTGTGTCACTCTGGTCCAGCTCTCCCAGCAAGGAGGTGGAGGAGGAAGAGGGGGAGGAGAGGGGGAGGAGGAGGGTAGGAGAGGTGGAGGATGAGGTGTGAGGAGGAAGAGGTGGAGGCAGAGAGGGGGATGAGGAGGGTGTAGGGTGTGTCGCGTGGAGGATGATTTCGTCGGTGAGCTGGGATGGCGTTTGCTTCTTGCATCGATGTGCGGCAGACGAAGGGGTGCGGTATTACGATCTGCCGTGTCTTGTTAACAGCCTAACAGGAAACCATAAGACTTGAGAACAGAGAACCTGAAGGCCAGTGAGTAGTGATCCTGCCTGGAGCTCTGGAGCTCTCGCTAGCTCTGGCAGTGTGCCCAAGGCTACAGCAGTGTGCCCAAGGCTACAGCAGTGTGCCCAAGGCTACAGCAGTGTGCCCAAGGCTACAGCAGTGTGCCCAAGGCTACAGCAGTGTGCCCAAGGCTACAGCAGTGTGCCCAAGGCTACAGCAGTGTGCCCAAGGCTACAGCAGTGTGCCCAAGGCTACAGCAGTGTGCCCAAGGCTACAGCAGTGTGCCCAAGGCTACAGCAGTGTGCCCAAGGCTACAGCAGTGTGCCCAAGGCTACAGCAGTGTGCCCAAGGCTACAGCAGTGTGCCCAAGGCTACAGGCCCAGGAGGAGATATGATGCAGCTCTGGCAGCTGTTTGTTTCAGTTGTTGACACTTTACTTAGAGGGAACACAAGCTACCCAGTGTTCTGGAAGTGAAGCCAAGCAGAGAGAGGGAGGGTTGATGGAGAGAAAGACTTTCGGGTGTGGAGAGAGAGAGAGAGAGAGAGACAGAGTGGGTGAGTTAGAAAGAGAGAGAGACAGAGAGAGAGAGAGAGAGAGAGATTTTGAGTGAGTAAGTGAAACAAGAAAAGAAACAGTGACAGAGAGTGAGTGAGTGTGAGAGAGACAGAGTGAGAGAGTAAAACAGAGAGAGACAGAGAGTGAGTGAAAGAGAGAGATAGAAATAGAGAGAGAGAGAGAGAGACAGAGAGAGTGAAAGAGAGAGATAGAGATAGAGAGAGAGAGAGTGAGTGAGTGAAAGAGAGAGAGAGAGAGACAGAGAGAGTGAAAGAGAGAGATAGAGATAGATAGAGAGAGACAGAGAGTGAGTGAAAGGAAGTCTGAGAAGCAGAGAGAATCATCCAGTGTGATAGCCGTGCGGGGGAACAGAGAGCTTCTTGTCTCCAGAGTGGTCACGCTCTCCACACTCTCCTTCACCAGAGGGACAGCAGCATTCGGCTGCTCCACAGACCTTCAGCTCTGCCAGCTTGTTCAGTCTGATCCTGGCAGCGTGTGCCCTGCCTCCTGGGCCCTGCCTCCTGTGCCCTGCCTCCTGGGCCCTGCCTCCTGGGCCCTGCCTCCTGGGCCCTGCCTCCTGTGCCCTGCCTCCTGTGCCCTGCCTCCTGTGCCCTGCCTCCTGTGCCCTGCCGCCTGTGCCCTGCCTCCTGGGCCCTGCCTCCTGTGCCCTGCCTCCTGGGCCCTGCCTCCTGTGCCCTGCCTCCTGTGCCCTGCCTCCTGGGCCCTGCCTCCTGTGCCCTGCCTCCTGTGCCCTGCCTCCTGTGCCCTGCCTCCTGGGCCCTGCCTCCTGTGCCCTGCCTCCTGGGCCCTGCCTCCTGGGCCCTGCCTCCTGTGCCCTGCCTCCTGTGCCCTGCCTCCTGGGCCCTGCCTCCTGGGCCCTGCCTCCTGGGCCCTGCCTCCTGTGCCCTGCCTCCTGTGCCCTGCCTCCTGTGCCCTGCCTCCTGTGCCCTGCCTCCTGTGCCCTGGGTCTGCTCTGAGCGAGAGTGAGAGAGGAAGACATGCAGCAGAGGGCCCAGGCCGCATTCTAACCAAGGCCGCTGTGGTAAGGCCTCAGCCTACATGATACACACACTTATCTGGTGAGCTACCTGGACGCCTGTCTGCCTCAGTCTTGACCAGGCGTCCTCTCCTCTCCTGGCAGAGAGCGTTCTGTCACAGACGCCCCTCCAGGAGCAGGGGGTCTCCCGTCAACAGGGAGTCAGGTAAAGAAGATCCACACTGAACACCATCCGGCCGTGACGGCTCTGGAAACGACCCAGCAAGGACCTGGAACCACTCAGCCCAGTGCGCTGGTTTACATCATGCAGTGTGTGCGTGTAGTTGAGTGTGTGCGTGTAGTAGAGTGTGTTCTTTTGAGTGTGTGTGCATGTGTGTGAGTGTGTGCGTGTAGTTGAGTGTGTGCGTGTAGTAGAGTGTGTCTTTTGAGTGTGTGTGCATGTGTGTGAGTGTGTGCGTGTAGTTGAGTGTGTGCGTGTAGTAGAGTGTGTTCTTTTGAGTGTGTGTGCATGTGTGTGAGTGGTCATTTAAGTGTATGTGTGTGCGTGAGGGTTCATTTGGGCGTGTGTGTATTTGAGCGAGTGTGTATGTGTATGTGTGTATGTGTGTGTGTGTGTTCTGGAGGACAGAGGAATGGGGGGAGGAGTGATGGGGGTGAGTTGTTAGAGAGTTTCCATGGTTACGGCTGCACAGGAAGAATTTAGTCTGTGTACTGCTGTTGAGAGTCTGAATGGAATCCTCAGTTTCACACACACACACACACACACACACACACACACACACACACACACACACACACACACACACACACATACACACACACACACATACACACCACACACACACACACCACACCACACACACTCACTCTCACACACACAATCACTCTCACACACACAATCACTCTCACACACACACTCACTCTCACACACAATAAATAACACCCCAAATACACACACACAGACATGAAGAGGACAGGAATATTGCATTTAGTAAAAGTAGGGTGGAGAAGAGGGTCATGAATCAACATCAGACAAACTCTTTCAGCTGATTCACTGTTCAACAATACGATTGGCAGCATAGTGAGGAGGGAGGGGAGAGGAGGAGAGGAGAGAGGCAGGATGGATATGCGTAGATCAGGAGGCGCTGCGAGGTATGTCTGCTCAGCGGCTCGGAGTCTAGGCTCGTAGGACCCTGCGCTTCGTCTTCTGATTCGACTGCCCGCTTCTCGTCTGCTTCTGCGTCCCTGCTTCTTCTCTTTCCTCTTCGCTTCCTCGTTTCCTTCTTCCGCCGTTTCTTCTTCTCTCCTCTCTCTGTCCCCTCTGCTTCGTCACCTTCTTCTTTGTCCTTCTCTTCGCTTCTTCTCACCTTCTGCTCTTCTTCGCTTCATCCTTCTTCTTGCTCTTCTCTTCTCTTCCTCTTCTTCCTCCTTCCTCTGCTTCCTCCCTTCTTCGCTTCTTCTCTTCTTCTTCTCTTCCGCTCTACTCGTCTTCTTCTTCCTACTTCTCTTTCTCTTCATCTTCTCTTCTTCTTTGCTTAGGCTTTCCGTGCGTCCTCGTCGCTTCTGTCTTCGTGCGTCTGTCTCTTCTTCTGCCTTCTCCTTTCTCTTCGTTCTTTTCTTCTTCTTCTCTTCCTCTTCTTCTTCTTCTCTTCTTTTCTTCTCTTCTTTCTTTCTCTTCTTCTTTTCTTCAGTCATTCTCTGCGTCCTCTTCTCTCTTTCTTCTTCCCTTTCTCTTCTTCTTCTTCTCTTCTTCGGTCTCTTCTTCTTACTCTGCCTCTTGCTTCTCTTCTCTCCTTCTCTTACTTCTTCTTCTTTCTTCTTCTTCCTCTTCTCTCTTCTCTTCTCTTCGTTCCTTCTCTTCCTCGTCTTCATTCTCTTCCTCTTTCGTCTCTTCTTTTTTTTCCCTATTTCGTTTTGCTTTCTTTCTCCTCCCTTTTTTTTTTTTCCCTGTGTCAGTTAATGCATGTGTTGCAATTACTTTATGTTTTGCTATGGTGCACAATTCTGTGTGTTTATCTCTGTGGCCGTGTGGTGGTGTGTGTGTTGTGGGTGCCACAAATTGTTGTTTGTGTGTGAGTTAATTGTATAACGATCTATTGAGTGTTTTTGTATAAGATACTTTGTAGTTTCCTGTTTGGCAATTTTTTTTTCTGTACCCTTTGTTTCTTTTCATTTCCTTGCGCATCCTTTCCTGGACTTCTACTCTTCCCTGTCCATCGCGAAATCCCCCCCTTCTCTCTCTCAGGACTGCCCCCTGAATAATAGAGGACTGCCCCCTGATAGGGAGAGTACTGCCCGCCCCCTAGAGAAGCGAGGACTGCCCCCTGATAGAGATAGGACTGCCGGCCTTCCTTCCCCCCGCGTTTTCTTACTTTTTTCCAATCCCCCTCTTATTAAATCCGCTAGGGGTTTAATTTTATTTTTTCACTGCCCTGATCTAGGCGTCTGGATACATATACCTATACTTTTCCCTCAAACGGCCAGAGAGGGGACTGGCCCCCGAAGAGTAATAGGACTGCCCCCTGAGAGAGAGAGGACTGCCCCCTGAGAGAGAGAGGACTGGCCCCCTGAGAAAGAGAGGACTGCCGCGTAGCTAGAGAGAGAGACTGGCCCCCTGATAGAGAGAGGACTGCCACGCTGAGAGAGGACTGCTGAGCAGAGAGAGGTACTGCCCGCTCAGAGCGAGAGACTGGCCCCCTGAGAGAGAGTCAGACTGCTGAGAGCACAGAGAAGATGACTGCCCCCTGTAGAGAGAGAGGACTGCTGAGCAGAGAGAGGACTGCCGCTGATAAGAGAGAGGACTGCTGAGCAAGAGAGAGATGACTGCCCCCTCCCCTGCGAGAGAGAGACTGCCCAGAGCAGTAGAGAGAGCTGCTGCGAGGAGCGCATGCCCCAGCATAGAGAGAGGACCTGCCCCCTGAGAGATGAGAGACTGCCCTCCTGAAGAGAGAGA
>CAEFZP010000908.1:0-5000 GCA_903064625.1 Mallotus villosus
GTCTCCTGAGTGACTGGTCTAAGTGAGTCCTGTGTGTCTCCTGAGTGACTGGTCTAAGTGAGTCCTGTGTGTCTCCTGAGTGACTGGTCTAAGTGAGTCCTGAGTGACTGGTCTAAGTGCTCCTGAGTGACTGGTCTAAGTGACTCCTGAGTGACTGGTCTAAGTGAGTCCTGTGTGACTCCTGAGTGACTGGTCTAAGTGAGTCCTGAGTGACTGGTCTAAGTGAGTCCTGAGTGTCTGGTCTAATGAGTCCTGAGTGACTGGTCTAAGTGAGTCCTTGTGACTCCTGAGTGACTGGTCTAAGTGACGCCTGAGTGACTGGTCTAAGTGAGTCCTGTGTGACTCCTGAGTGACTGGTCTAAGTGAGTCCCTGATGACTGGTCTAAGTGACTCCTGAGTGACTGGTCTAAGTGACTCCTGAGTGTCTGGTCTAAGTGAGTCCTGAGTGACTGGTCTAAGTGACTCCTGAGTGACTGGTCTAAGTGAGTCCTGTGTGACTCCTGAGTGACTGGTCTAAGTGACTCCTGAGTGACTCCTGAGTGACTCCTGAGTGACTCCTGAGTGACTCCTGAATGACTCCTGTATGACTGGTCTAAGTGACTCCTGAGTGACTGGTCTAATGAGTCCTGATTGACTGGTCTAAGTGACTCCTGAGTGACTCCCGAGTGACTCCCGAGTGACTCCTGAGTGACTCTGTGCCTCCCGTGTGCCCTTGGTGCAGATCCTGTGCCTGGCTGAGCAGATCCAGTTCACTGAGGATGTGGAGCGAGCTCTGAGGCAGCAGGGCCTGCAGCAGCTAGTAACTGGAGCTTGATGCCAAGCTGGAACACTACACAAGCGTAGACACTAGCTCAAGGACCCTCCAAAACAGGTCTGTGTGTGTGTGAGGTGTGGGTGTGGGGTTGTGTGTGGTGTGGGGTGGGGTGTTGTGTAGGGGTGTGTCGGTGGGTGTGGGTGTGGGGTTGGGTGTAGGTGTGTGTGTGTGTGTGTGTGGGGTGTGTGTGTGTGGTGTGGGGTGGGTGTGGTGTGGGGGTGTGTGTGTGTGTGGTGTGTGTGGGTCGGGGTGTGTGGTGTGTTGTGGAGTGTGTTGGTGTGTGGTGTGTGTGGGTGTGTGTGGGGGTGGGGGTTGGGGTTTGTGTAGGTTGTTGTGGTGGTGGGGTGGGGGTGGGGAGGGTATCGTGGGGTGTGTGTTGTGTCTGGTGTGTGTTGTGTACGGGACGAGGGTGGCCCATGGAGGGGACATCCTATTTCAGTGATGCTTCCCTTGTTTTAGAGGGATCCTCAAGCTGTCAAACGTTTCTTTGTAATAATCACTTTGTGGAGATTTAGGTAATTTTACAAACAGTCATGAAAACAGCTGTAACGAATAATAGGCAGTCTTCCCAGACTCCTGGTCCGCACCACCCACAGGTCCTCAACACAGCAACTGCTGGGGCCCCAGCAATTGCACCTGGTCCAGCCGGACACAGGTCCTCACACACTGCACTGTGGCCTGCAGACTCCTGGTCCAGCAGACACAGTCCTCACACAGCACTGTAAGTCGCCCCAGACTCCATGTCCAGCAGACACACCTACACCGCCACCAGCACTGTGGGCCCCAGACTCCTGGTCCAGCCAGACACAGGTCCTCACACACAGCACTGTGGGCCCCGACTCCTGGTCCAGCCAGACACAGGTCCTCACCAGCACTGTTGGCCTCAGACTCTGGTCCAGCCAGACACTGTCCTCACCACCACTGTGGACCTCAGACTCCTGGTCCAGCCAGACACAGGTCCTCACACAGCACTGTGGGCGTCAGACTCCTGTCCAGCCAGACACAGTCCTCACCACAGCCACTGTGGGCGTCAGACTTCTGGTCCAGCAACACAGGTCCTCACACCTCGCACTGTGGGCCTCAGACACTCTGTCACAGCCCAGACACCGGTCCTCACACAGCACTGTGGGCGTCAGACTCCTGTCCAGCCAGACACTGTCCTCACACGCACTGTGGCTCAGACTTCTGGTCCAGCCGACACAGGTCCCTCACACAGCACTGTGGGGCCTCAGACTCCTGGTCCAGCCAGACACAGGTCCTCACACAGCACTGTGGGCGTCAGACTCCTGGTCCAGCCCAGACACAGGTCCTCACACACAGCACTGGTGTCGTCAGACTCCTGGTCCGCCAGACCAGGTCCGCACACAGCACTGTGGCCCCAGACTCCTGGTCCAGCCACCCACTGGCCTCACACATCCCCTTCCTCCCCACAGAGGCCAGCTGTGCGTGCATGGCTGAGCTGAAGGCCCTGATCCTGGATGTGATCCACAACCTCAGCGTGGTGAGGAGCTGTGGCCAGGCTGTTCGCAGTCTGAGCCTGGCCTGGAGGAGGCAGCTACGCTTCTACCTGAGTCAGGACCAACACTACGTGCCTACCTCCACAGTGGACGCATCCTTCAGCTCAAACACCTACGAGTGCCGTTACGCAGGCTGAGGAGCGCACACCGGACCACACACACACAGGCACACACACACTCAGCACACAGACACAGGCACCCAGCCACTCACACACACACCTCCTACACACACAGGCACACACTCATCACACACACACACACAGCACTCTCAGTGCAACACCACAGGCACACAGACACTCTCACACCCGACGCACACACACTGCCGACATACACTCTCACACACTGCACAACACACACACGACACACTCACACGACAACACACACACACTCTCACACCACACAATACTACTCCAACATAATTACTAATGAAGACTGTGAAGAGCTAATCTGAGCTACGCTCTAGCTGTTTCTCTCCACATGTGGGCGCTGCTCACCCAGAGATAGCAGCTAGCTTGCTGCTCTCTCTACTGCAGTCCCTCTGCAAAGCCACACTCACTGTCGTCCGCCCTCTCTCGCGCCCGCTCCTCTCTCCGTCCCAGGGAATGCAGCTAAGCTGGTGCACACGCCCCCTGACAGACAAGTGCTACCTGACCCTGACCCAGGCATGAACATGGGCTGGGGGGAACCCCTACGGGCCCGCAGGCACGGCAAGACCGAGTCTGTCAAGCCCTGGGGGCCTCTTCGACGACAAGTACTGGTGTTCAACTGTGACGAGGTACACACACACACACACACACTGGGCACACAGAGAGAGTACTGTGTGTTCAACTGTGACAGAGTACGCACACACACACCACATCACACCACCACACACACACCAGAGAGCACCCTTCCACGGAGCGAGGGACAATGCGTCTGATCCATGTCCCGTGTGGTCCGTCCAGGGATCGATGTGAAGTCCAGGGGCCGTATCTTCTTTCGTGGGGCGTGTGAGTGCGGCGCGTGGGGCTGCTTCGACGAGTTCAACCGCCTGGAGGAGGCCGTGCTGTCTGCTGTGTCATGCAGATCCAGGCCATCCAGAACTCCCTGAAGAACCACACACACAGCTGTGAACTGCTGGGCAGGAGGTGGGCACACACACACACACCACACACACACCCTGAAGACCACACACACAGCTGTGAACTGCTGGGCAAGGAGGTGGGAACACACACACACACACCACTGACACACACACACACCGCTGTGACTCTGGGCAAGGAGGTGGGAACACACCACACACCACACACCACACACCCTGACGACCACACACACTACTGTGAACCGCTGAGAGGTGGGGACCACACACACACACACCCTATCACCACACACACCACACTGCTGGTTAGGATGCACACACCACACACACACACACACCCTAAGCACCACACACACACACACTGAAGCACACACACACACCCCTGACACCACACACACGTCTGTGAACTGCTGGGCAAGGAGGTGGGACACACACACACCACCCTGAAGACACACACACACACACACCACACACACACACACCCTGAAGAACTCACACCACACCACACAGCTGTGAACTGCGGGCAAGGAGGTGGGAACATACATACACACACCACCACACACCACACACACATCCTGAGAACCACACACTCAGCTGTGAACTGCTGGGCAAGGAGGTGGGAGCACACACGCACACACACACACCCTGTACCACACACACACACACGAACCACACACACACTGCGCTGGCAGATACACCCTCTTTGTTGAGGTCCCTGCAGATGAACTGTCCTTCTCTCTTTCTCCCTCCCTTCCCTTTTCCCCTTCTTTTCTTCCCTCTCCTCCCTGTGTGTTTCCTCCTCCCCGTCCACCAGGTGGAGCTGGACCCTAACTCGGGGTGTTCATCACCCTGAACCCCGCAGGGAAGGGCTACGGAGGCACGACAGAAGCTTCCGGACAACCTGAAGCAGCTCTTCCGTCCCGTGCCATGACCCGGCCGACAACGAGCTGATCGCCGAGGTCATCCTCTACTCCGAGGGCTTCAAGGAGGGGAAGTGCTGGGTGCAGCTGGTCGGCCATCTTAACCTGTCCCAGGGTGTGTGTGTGTGTGTGGAGAAACATGTCGTGATGTGTGTTTAAGTTATGCTCTAGAAGCACCTGACGATGTGTGTGTGTGTGTGTGTGTGGGTCTGAGAGCTCTGAAGCACCCTGACGATGTGTGTGTGTGTGTGTGTGTGTGTGTGTGTGTGTGTGGTGTGTTGTGGTGCTCTGTGCACCCTGTCGTGTGTGTGTGTGTGTGTGTGTGTGTGTGGTGTCTGTGTGCGTCTGGTGTGGGTCCCGGGTGTGTGTGTGTGTGTGTGTGTGTGTGTGTGTGTGTGTGTGTGTGTGGTGTGTGTGTGTCTGTTGGCTCTGTGACGTGTGGTTTTGTGTGTGTGTGTTTGTGTGTTGTGTGTGTGCCGGGAGCTGCTGACCCCCCAGCAGCACTATGACTGGGGTCTAAGGGCTCTGAAGACGGTGCTGAGAGGCTGTGGGAGTCTGCTGCAGCACACAAGAGGAGCCACGCAGCGGACAACAGTACGACACACCACACACACACACACACACACACCCTGTCACCTACCATCCTCACTGTCCTCTCTGGTCGTTTCCAC
>CAEFZP010000908.1:7500-19001 GCA_903064625.1 Mallotus villosus
CACAACACAACCACCACACAACCACCACAACACACCACAACACAACCACCACTACAACCACCACACAACCACCACACCACACCACAACACACCACACCACACCACAACACATCACACACCACAACACACCACAACACACCACACAACACACCCACAACACACCAACACCACAACACAACCACACACAACAACCACCACAACACACCACAACACACAACCACCACACAACCACCTACATAACCACCACAACCCACACACAACCACCACATACACACCACCACAACCACCACACAACCACCACCACAACCAACCACCACACAATCACCACCACAACCACCACACCACACACAACCACCACACAACCACCACAACACACCACAACACACAACCACCACCACAACCACCACACCCACACCACACCACAACACACCACACCACAACACAACCACCACACAAACCACCACAACACACAACCACCACACAACCACCACATATCCCCCACAACCACCAGCATAACCACCACAACCACCACACAACCACCACATAACCACCACAACCACCACACAACCACCACCACAACACAACCACCACACAACCACCACACCACACTCACAACACAACCACCACACAACCACCACAACACACCACAACACACACAACCACCACACAACCACCACACAACCACCACACCACAACACAACCACAACACACCACACCACAACACACCACAACACACCACACCACAACACACCACAACACACCACACAACACCACAACACACCACAACACACCACAACACACCACACCACAACACACCACACAACACACCACAACACCCACAACACACCACACAACCACCACAACACACCACAACACACAACCACCACACAACCACCACACAACCACCACACCACAACACACCACAAACACACCACACCACAACACACCACAACACACCACACCACAACACACCACAACACACCACACAACACCACAACACACCACACAACACACCACACCACAACACAACACACACCACAACACACCACAACACACCACACCACAACACACCACAACACACCACACCACAACACACCCACACCACAACACACCACACCACAACACACCACAACACACCACACAACACCACACAACACCACACCACAACACAACACAACACACCACAACACAACACACACAACACAACACCCACAACACACCACAACACACCACAACACACCACAACACACCACAAACACCACACCACCACCACCACAACACACCACACCACACACACACCACCACAACACACACCACACAACCACCCACACCACACACACCACAACACACCACACCACCACAACACACAACCACCACAACACAACACAACCACACCACAACACACCACAACACACCCACACCACAACACAACACACCACACTCACAACACACCACAACACAACACACCACAACACACCACACCACACCACAACCACACAATATGATCCCTACCGTTAAAGGATTATTAATTCCGATACCATACAAATATTTTGTTATTTAAAATCCGTATATTCCGATATCGGCCGTATAAAAAATGATCTAAAAAATCCTGAAACTCGTAACAAAACAAACTGATTTCCCTAACAGTATTTATTTGTAGTTCACATTTAGTCACTTTTAGCAGAAGTTCTTATCCAGAGCGACTAAGTACAGGGACATTCCCAGAGGCAAGTAGGGTTAAGTGTCTTGCCCAAGGACACAACGTCATTTTACACGGCCGGGAATCGAACCAGCAACCCTCTGATTAATAGTGTGTGTGTGTGCGCGTGTGTGTGCGTGCGTGTGTGTGTGCGTGTGTGTGTGTGTGCGTGCGTGTGTGTGTGTGTGTGCGTGTGGGTGTGTGCGTGTGCGTGTGTGTGTGCGTGTGTGTGTGTGTGTGTGTGTGTGTGTGTGTGTGTGGTCCAGAGGTGAGCTCCTGGATCGTGTGTGACGGGGACATAGATCCAGAGTGGATCGAGAGTCTGAACTCTGTCCTGGACGACAACCGCCTGCTCACCATGCCCAGCGGGGAACGCATCCAGTTTGGACCCAACGTCAACTTCCTGTTTGAGACGCACGACCTCAGCTGTGCCTCACCAGCCACCATATCACGCATGGGCATGATCTTCCTCAGGTGTGTGTGTGTGTGTTCTTTGTGTGTACAGTCTACAGTGTGTGTTCATGTGACCATGGAAACATCATGTGTGTGTGTAGTGACGAGGACACAGATGTGAGTGCGTTGGTCAAGTCGTGGCTGAGTGGTCAGCCTGAGCAGAGCTGCAGCAGTCTGGACAGCTGGCTGGGAGACTACTTCCACAGAGCCCTGGACTGGGTCCTCAAACAGGTAGCCCTGCCTAGAACCTAGACCCTAGAACCTAGACCCTTGACCCTGGACCCTGGAACCTGGAACTTAGACCCTAGACCCTAGACCCTAGAACCTAGACCCTAGAACCTAGACCCTAGAACCTAGACCATAGAACCTAGACCATAGAACCTCGATTCTAGACCATAGACCCTAGAACCTAGACCCTAGAACCTCGATTCTAGACCCTAGAACCTAGACCCTAGACCCTAAACCGTAGAACCTCCCGATGACCTAGCCCCCTGCATGGGGCTTACCCTACAGGTGTATATATGTAGATTGTAACATGCCGTCTCTCTCCAGAATGACTTTGTGGTGGAGACCAGCCTGGTGGGCACGGTGCTGAACGGCCTGTCACACCTGAGCGGGGTGACGGAGAGAGGACAGTTCCTGGTGGGCCTCATCAGAGGCCTGGGGGGAAACCTCCACCTGAAGACCAGGCAGGAGCTCGCTAAGGAGGTGAGGCCAGGCTGACAGACATGATCCTGCTGTTAAACACTCCTGTTAATGCATGTATCAGCCCAACCATGTCTCTGTGTGTTTCTATATGGCTGTGTGTGTGTGTGTGTGTGTGTGTTTCTATATGGCTGTGTGTGTGTGTGTGTGTTTCTATATGGCTGTGGTGTGTGTGTGTGTGTTTCTATATGGCTGTGTGTGTGTGTGTGTGTGTGTTTCTATATGGCTGTGTGTGTGTGTGTGTGTGTGTGTGTGTTTGTGTGTGTGTTTCTATATGCCTGTGTGTGTGTGTGTGTGTGTTTCTATATGGCTGTGTGTGTGTGTGTGTGTGTGTGTTTCTATATGCCTGTGTGTGTGTGTGTGGTGTGTTTCAATATGGCTGTGTGTGTGTGTGTGTTTCTATATGGCTGTGTGTGTGTGTGTGTGTGTGTGTGTGGTGTGTGTGTGTGTGTGATCTCAGGTGCTGAGCTGGGCCAGAGAGAGCCCTCCAGACCCCAGGAAGCCCCTGGACACCTTCTACCCACGCTGAGTCAGGCCGCCTGTGTGCCTTCACCCTGCAGAGGGCCGAGGGTCTGAGCGTGGACGAGCTGGCTCACACACACACCCTCCCCGTCATCCAGACCCCCGACATGCAGCGAGCGCTGCACTGCTTCACACACTGGCTCTGCCCTCCTCACAGACAGCCTTTCATACTGGTGGGACCGGAGGGCTGCGGCAAGGGGTGAATACACACACACACACCTGCTGCTCTACACACATACACACACACACACGTACTGTGCACACACACACACCTCCTCTACACACACACCTCCTCTACACACACACACACACACCCTCTACACACACACACACACACCTGCTCTACACACACACACGTACTGTGCACACACGCACACCTCCTCTACACACACACACACCCTCTACAACACACACACACCTGCTCTACACACACACACACGTACTGTGCACACACACCTCCTCTACACACACACACACACACACACACGTACTGTGAACACACACCTCCTCTACACACACACACACACATACTGTTCACATACACACACACACATTCAGACATGTACTACTATGCATACACACACAGGTGTATATTTATACTAGGGCCGTAGGTGACATGGTTGAGTCATAGTTCAGAGCATCATCGTCAGTCATCAGATCACAAACCTTCACACACTGATTCAGGGAGGACCAAGGCTGAAGCATGTGGCTCACACACACATACACACACACACACACACATACACACACATACACACACTTTCATACCGTTATCTCAAGGCTGGTTTTATTTAAGGCGTGACCTTTTCCTAGAATAGCAGAGACCACAGAGAGGCACAGGGGAGTGTGTGTGTGTGTGTATATGTGTGTGTGTGTGTGTGTGTTTAGCGACTTGTTGAATCTACAGTAATTGCTTCTGTCCCTGGGGGGCGGAGCCGGCTTGTGATTGGCTGTTACACTCCACTTGAGCCCTGAACTCTGCCTCGCCTGGCTGAAAGGTCACAGCGCCATGGAGACGCCTGTGTCATCCCCTGTGTCATCCCCTGTGTCATCCCCGTCCCTCTGACATAACAACATCTAATTAATTTCCTTAAGCCCCTTGCTCTCATATACAGACATCCACACATGCACACACTTAAACACATACACACACTCTCTTCCCAATTACGCCTCTCTCTGTTGCACCCTCACAAAATATCTCAGTTTGCCCTTGGGTCTGTTCTCACACTGTTAACCAGGCCCTTAGTAACACCGGCCCTGTTAGATACAGATTTAACACTCCTTCCCTCCTTCTCCTCCACCCTCCTCCCCCCTCCTGCCTCCTGCCCCTCCTCCTGCCTCCTGTTCTCCTCCTCCCCCCTCCTACCTCCTGTTCTCCTCCTGCCCTCCTCCTGCCTCCTGTTCTCCTCCTCCCCCCTCCTACCTCCTGTTCTCCTCCTGCCCTCCTCCTGCCTCCTGTTCTCCTCCTCCCCCCTCCTACCTCCTGCCTCCTGTTCTCCTCCTCCCCTCTCCTTCCCCGCTGTTCTCCTCCTCCCCCCCTCCTGCCTCCTGTTCTCCTCCTCCCCCCTCCTGCCTCCTCCACTTAAAATCTAGAACCATGCTGACTTTCCCTCAGCTTCCAGTCTTTGATACTGAGATCACACGTGCAGTAGCCTGCTGTTTAGTTTCATTGTGTGTGTGTGCGTGTGTGTGCGTGTGTGTGCGTGCGTGCGTGTGTGTGTGCGTGCCCTCCTGCGCGCTCTCTCGTCCCCCCAGCATGCTCCTGTGCTACGCCTTCTCTGGGCTGCGCTCCACCCAGGTGGCGGTGGTCCACTGCAGCGCCCAGACGTCGTCCCGCCACGTGCTGCAGAAGCTGGGTCAGACCTGCATGCTGCTCAGCTCCCACACAGGCCGCGCCTACAGGCCCAAGGACTGCGAGAGTCTGGTGCTCTACCTCAAAGACATCAACCTGCCCAAGCCAGACAAGTGGGGCACCAGCAACATCATAGCCTTCCTGCAGCAGGTGGGGAACGCACCCCTACACAATGCTTAAAGAGTTGAACGCACCCCTACACGATGCTTAAAGAGTTGAACTCACCCCTACACGATGCTTAAAGAGTTGAACTCACCCCTACACGATCCTTAAAGAGTTGAACGCAACCTTACATGATCCTTAAAGAGTTGAACTCACCCCTACACGATCCTTAAAGAGTTGAACTCACCCCTACACGATCCTTAAAGAGTTGGCCTCACCCCTACACGATCCTTAAAGAGTTGAACTCACCCCTACACGATGCTTAAAGAGTTGAACTCGCCCCTACACGATCCTTATAGAGTAGAACTCATCCCTACATGATCCTTATAGAGTAGAACTCACCCCTAAATGATCCTTAAAGTTGGCCTCACCCCTACACGATCCTTAAAGAGTTGAACTCACCCCTACACGATCCTTAAGAGTTGAACTCACCCCTACACGATCCTTAAAGAGTTGAACTCACCCCTACACGATGCTTAAAGAGTTGAACGCACCCCCTACACAATCCTTAAAGAGTTGAACTCACCCCTACACGATCCTTAAGAGTTGAACTCACCCCTACACGATCCTTAAAGAGTTGAACTCACCCCTACATGATCCTTAAAGTTGGCCTCACCCCTACACGATCCTTAAAGAGTTGAACTCACCCCTACACGATCCTTAAAGAGTTGAACTCACCCCTACACGATCCTTAAAGAGTTGAACTCACCCCTACATGATCCATATAGAGTTGAACTCACCCCTACATGATCCATATAGAGTTGAACTCATCCCTACACGATCCTTAAAGAGTCGAATTTTTTATGGTTGAATTTTTTATGATCTCATTTTTTTGGCTCAAATTTGAGCAACCTGAATTTTATTTTACGTTGAAATATATTCAGATGAGAATTCAGTGTTTAAATTTCAATATTAAGTATTCGATGCCTTTTAAAATTAAAAACATTATGGCACTGATTTGCTTCCATACTCCTCTTCAATATGGTATAAACAGTTAAGGTGTATGATTTAATATGAAAATTCATAAAATATGAATATCATATTTCAACAGCGTTTGGCATGTTGCCTCAGGCAGTAGAGTTGAACTCACTCCTAAATGATCGTCACACGGTAGAACACGCCTTTAGTTGAACATAATATTACATAGTGTGTAATACACGGATGATGTGAATAACGCTTATTCACGCTGCGTTAATAATGGATGAATAAGTGTATCTCTGTAGGTTGAATTTGATACTCGTGTGTGTGTGTTTGAGAGAGAGAGGGAGAGAGAGGGAGAGAGAGGGCAGAATAGAGAGAAGAGAAGGAGGAGATAGAAAGAAATACGAGACGAGAGAGAGAGAAGGACGAGAGTGACGAAACGAGAGAGAGAGAAGGAGACAGAAAGAGAGAGAAGGAGAGACACAGAGAGACGAGAGAGAGAGAGAGAGAGAGTGTGAATAAGTGTATCTCTGTAGGTTGAATTTGATAGGCTCAAAATTTAGAGCTTAAAAATTCAGATTTTTTAACATCCGGGATATCTGTAGGTGTTGACGTACCAGGGCTTCTATGATGAGAACCTGGAGTGGGTGGGGCTGGAGAACATCCAGGTGGTGGCCTCCATGTCAGCAGGGGGCACTGTGGGGCGACACCCACTCACCACCCGCTTCACCTCCATCGTACGCATCTGCACCATCGAGTGAGTAACACACACACACACACACACATAACACACACACACACACCCCTCCCCCCCCTGGGTCTCTGAGTCTCTCACCTCCTGGGTCTCCCCCCTCCTGGGTCTCTCACCTCCTGGGTCTCTCCCCTCCTGGGTCTCTCCCCTCCTGGGTCTCTCACCTCCTGGGTCTCTCACCTCCTCCTGAGTGTCTCACCTCCTGGGTCTCTCACCTCCTGGGTCTCTCACCTCCTGGGTCTCTCACCTCCTGGGTCTCTCCCTCCTCCCTGAGTCTCTCACCTCCTGGGTCTCTCACCTCCTGGGTCTCTCACCTCCTGGGTCTCCCCCCTCCTGGGTCTCTCACCTCCTGGGTCTCTCACCTCCTGAGTCTCTCCCCTCCTGGGTCTCTCACCTCCTGGGTCTCTCACCTCCTGAGTCTCTCCCCTCCTGGGTCTCTCACCTCCTGGGTCTCTCCCCTCCTGGGTCTCTCACCTCCTGGGTCTCTCCCCTCCTGGGTCTCTCACCTCCTGGGTCTCTCACCTCCTCCTGAGTCTCTCCCCTCCTGGGTCTCTCACCTCCTGGGTCTCCCCCCTCCTGGGTCTCTCACCTCCTGGGTCTCTCACCTCCTGAGTCTCTCCCCTCCTGGGTCTCTCACCTCCTGGGTCTCTCACCTCCTGAGTCTCTCCCCTCCTGGGTCTCTCACCTCCTGGGTCTCCCCCCTCCTGGGTCTCTCCCCTCCTGGGTCTCTCACCTCCTGGGTCTCTCCCCTCCTGGGTCTCTCACCTCCTGGGTCTCTCACCTCCTCCTGAGTCTCTCCCCTCCTGGGTCTCTCACCTCCTGAGTCTCTCCCCTCCTGGGTCTCTCACCTCCTGGGTCTCTCACCTCCTGGGTCTCTCACCTCCTGAGTCTCTCCCCTCCTGGGTCTCTCACCCCCTGGGTCTCTCCCCTCCTGGGTCTCTCACCTCCTGAGTGTCTCCCCCTCCTGGGTCTCTCACCTCCTGGGTCTCCCCCCTCCTGGGTCTCTCCCCTCCTGGGTCTCTCACCTCCTGGGTCTCTCCCCTCCTGGGTCTCTCCCCTCCTGGGTCTCTCACCTCCTGGGTCTCTCCCCTCCTGGGTCTCTCACCTCCTGGGTCTCTCACCTCCTCCTGAGTCTCTCCCCTCCTGGGTCTCTCACCTCCTGAGTCTCTCCCCTCCTGGGTCTCTCACCTCCTGAGTCTCTCCCCTCCTGGGTCTCTCCCCTCCTGGGTCTCCCCCCCTCCTGAGTGTCTCACCTCCTGGGTCTCTCACCTCCTGGGTCTCTCACCTCCTCCTGAGTGTCTCCCCTCCTGGGTCTCTCCCCTCCTGAGTGTCTCCCCTCCTGGGTCTCTCACCTCCTGGGTCTCTCACCTCCTCCTGAGTGTCTCCCCTCCTGGGTCTCCCCCCTCCTGAGTGTCTCACCTCCTGGGTCTCTCACCTCCTGGGTCTCTCACCTCCTCCTGAGTGTCTCCCCTCCTGGGTCTCTCACCTCCTGGGTCTCTCACCTCCTGGGTCTCTCCCCTCCTGGGTCTCTCACCTCCTGAGTCTCTCCCCTCCTGGGTCTCTCCCCTCCTGGGTCTCTCACCTCCTGAGTCTCTCCCCTCCTGGGTCTCTCACCTCCTGAGTCTCTCCCCTCCTGGGTCTCTCCCCTCCTGGGTCTCTCACCTCCTGAGTCTCTCCCCTCCTGGGTCTCTCCCCTCCTGAGTCTCTCCCCTCCTGGGTCTCTCCCCTCCTGGGTCTCTCCCCTCCTGGGTCTCTCACCTCCTGGGTCTCCCCCCTCCTGGGTCTCTCCCCCCCTGGGTCTCTCACCCCCTGAGTTTCTCCCCCCCTGAGTCTCTCTCCTCCTGGGTCTCTCCCCCCCTGAGTCTCTCCCCCCCTGGGTCTCTCCCCCCCTGGGTCTCTCTCCCCCTCCTGAGTCTCTCCCCTCCTCCTGGGTCTCTCCTCAGTTACCCAGACAAGGAGCAGCTCCAGACCATCTACTCCTCCTACCTGCAGCCTGTCCTCCAGCCCCTGTCCTCCTGGGCCAGCGCAGGGAAGGCCCACCAGCTGGCAGGCTCTCTGGTGGAGCTCTACCAGCAGGTACGGGGGCAGAAGACAACAAGAAAACAACTTGAAAACTTGTTTGTGTGTCTGTGTGTAAAACAAGTTTCCCCCCCAAAAGTTTTCCAAAGGTTGAAAAGATGATTTTGAAAAGAATGTTTCATTTTTTTTTACTTTTTGGTTTGGTGTGTGGGAAAAAAGCTTCCCCGAAAAAGTTTCTGAAGGTTGAAAAAGTAATTTTGAAAGAATATTTTGAAAGAATAATTTTGAAAAAATAATTTTGAAAAAATAATTTTGAAAAAATAATTTTGAAAAAATCTTCACTCTTTTGGGTGGTGTTGTGTGTGTAAAAGAAAAGTGCTAAAACAAGTCTCCTTAAACATAAGTATTCTTCGTTTTTAGTCTCCTTTTTAAACATGAGTATCTGTACGTGTACTTTTGCCATCTCTGGTGTAAATGTTGTGTGTGTGTGTAACCTCCTCTCCTCTCCAGGTGAAGGCCAAGTTCACAGTGGATGACTACAGTCACTACCTGTTCACATCCCTGTGTCCTGACACAGTGGGTCCTTAGCCTGCTCCGATACGACCTGACCACAGGTGAGCCTGACCCCTGACCCCTATTCCCACCCTATTCTAAATAGGTCTTCTAGAAAACATTTTTTTAGTGTGGTTTCCCCAATACGGATATTTATGTACGCGTGATTCCTATATTTGTGTTGAGTCAGTGCTGTGCTCTGCTCTGTGGGCCTGTGTGTGTGTGTTTGAAAACACACAATTCAGGGTTCAACTTTCATCCTTTCATTCTGTTCTCAAGCTGTCCACAACCAGAGTTTCTCTTCCTCCCCCTCTCCACCACTCTCTCCCTCTCTCCCTCTGCCTCACTCTCTCTCTCCCTCTCTCCCTCCCTCTGCCTCACTCTCTCTGTCACTCGTCCATCTCGCCCTCTTTCATCATCCCTCGCGTTCTGCCCCTTCATCTCTCCCTCTCTCTCTCTCCCTGCAATGTGTGCCTGCTGTGATAGTGGGGGACACTCATTTATTTTAATTAAAAGTGTCTGGATACAGACTTGTTTTTTCCCCCATGACTCATCAGTTTGTACTTCCCTCCTCTGTTGTTCGTGCTGCTCACCTGTCTACACGGTATGTAACTCCCTCGCCCTGTCCACCGGAATTATGCTCTGACGAGTGTGTGTTTGTGTGTGTGTGAATTATGCTCTAACGGTGTGTGTGTGTGTGGGAGTTTGTGTGTGTGTGTGGTGTGTGTGTGTGTGTGTGTGTGTGTGGTGTGTGTGTGGGAGTTTGTGTGAGTCATGCTCTGATGGGAGCACTCGTGTGTGTGTGTTTGAGAGAGAGAGAGAGAGAGAGAAGGGGAGAGAGAGAAGGGGAGAGAGAGAGAGAGAGAAGGAGAAAGAGAGAGACAGAAGGAGAGAGAGAGAGAGAGAGAGACAGACACAGAGAAGGAGAGAGAGAGTGTGCACGTAGGCTGCAAGCTCGGTTGCTTATGTGTGCTGTATACTGTATTGCATATTGAATGTCAGATAATAATCTTGGTATTGTGTTTGGTAGCACGTGGAGGTGTGTTTACGTGCAGGCGTTTGAGTCGTGACAGTAGAGAGTGTGTTCTCTGTGTGAAGGCCTCTCCCCTGTGTGGAGGTATCTCCACGGCGACAGTAGAGAGTGTGTTTCTCTGTGTGAGGCCTCTCCCCTGTGTGGAGGTATCTCCACGGCGACAGTAGAGAGTGTGTTCTCTGTGTGAAGGCCTCTCCCCTGTGTGGAGGTATCTCCACGGCGACAGTAGAGAGTGTGTTCTCTGTGTGAAGGCCCCTCCCCTGTGTGAGGTATCTCCACGGCGACAGTAGAGAGTGTGTTCTCTGTGTGAAGGCCCCTCCCCTGTGTGGGAGTGTATCTCCACGGCGACAGTAGAGAGTGTGTTCTCTGTGTGAAGGCCCCTCCCCTGTGTGGAGGTATCTCCACGGCGACAGTAGAGAGTGTTGTTCTCTGTGTGAGGCCTCTCCCCTGTGGTAGGTATCTCCACGGCGACAGTAGATGTGTGTGTTTCTCTGTGTGAAGGCCTCTCCCCTGTGTGGAGGTGTCTCCACGGCGACAGTAGAGAGTGTGTTCTCTGTGTGAATGGCCTCTCCCCTGTGTGGAGGTATCTCCACGGCGACAGTAAGAGTGTGTTCTCCTGTGTGAAGGTATCTCCACGGCGACAGTAGAGAGTGTGTTCTTCCTGTGTGAAGTTATCTCCACGGCGACAGTAGAGAGTGTGTTCTCTGTGTGAAGGTATCTCCACGACGACAGTAGAGAGTGTGTTCTCTGTGTGAAGGTATCTCCACGGCGACAGTAGAGAGTGTGTTCTCTGTGTGAAGGCCTCTCCCTGTGTGCAGGTATCTCCACGGCG
>CAEFZP010000909.1:0-14110 GCA_903064625.1 Mallotus villosus
TTTTAAAAAAGGAGGACAGACAGAGCAAGGTGGATGGACCAGACCATAGAAGAGACATAAGACTGTTTATCCTTCAACCCTAAACTGATATGAGAACCAGCCACACAGTCACTGCAGCCTCTTTCACTGCAGCCTCTCTGCCTGCAGCCTCTCTCCCCGCAGCCTCTCTCCCCTCAGCCTCTCTCCCTGCAGCCTCTCCTCCACTGACAGTGGGCCCAGCCTCTCTCTCCTCCACTGACAGTGGGCCCAGCCTCTCTCTCCTCCACTGACAGTGGACCCAGCCTCTCTCTCCTCCACTGACAGTGGGCCCAGCCTCTCTCTCCTCCACTGACAGTGGGCCCAGCCTCTCTCCTCCACTGACAGTGGGCCCAGCCTCTCTCCCTACAGCCTCTCTCCCTGCAGCCTCTCCTCCACTGACAGTGGGCCCAGCCTCTCTCCCTGCAGCCTCTCTCCCTTCAGCCTCTCCTCCACTGACAGTGGGCCCAGCCTCTCTCCCTGCAGCCTCTCCTCCACTGACAGTGGGCCCAGCCTCTCTCCCTGCAGCCTCTCTCCCTTCAGCCTCTCCTCCACTGACAGTGGGCCCACACTCCCTCATCAGCAGCACTCTAAACCCTGAACGGTTGCCAAGGCAACAGGGTACGCAAAGCCAGCGGAGAAAATTCAATCCTGGGAGGGGGGGGGGCAGGGCGGGGGGGGGATATAAGGGGGCTGGGGGGCAGATCTTAAAGACATGCATTCTCTCACACACACACGCACGCACAGCACACACTCACACACACACAATCTCTCAATCACTGAACACACAACTCTTACACTTGTATTATTTCTCTCATACACATATTCACATTCACACACATACACACACATATTCACACATACACACACATTCACACATACACACGTACACTTACACAGAGGGCTTCATGTCAGATGCCAGGCGGTTAAACGGTCATCACCCAGATCTCTGAGGTGTTGACAACGTCATCAGGAGTGTTTGATTTCCATGTCAGCAGATTTCGCAGGGACTACCCTGACAGAACGTCTCCCATGGCGACGGAGCGAGTAGGCTGTAGTTCTACCTCTTGTGTGGTTGGCCTGGAAACAGGCATGCATGAGGCACGGCGTGGTGTGTGTGTGTGTGTGTGTGTATGAAATGTGAATAATTGAGTACGTTCTCCAGAGTTACTGTACGTGTCGCTGTGGCTAGTACAGTCAGGCTTCCTCAGGTCACCAAACTGCATCTAACGTTCCTCCTTAGTAGATCAGTTACATAACACAGAGTTAAAATACTGTGTTTCTATTTACAGCCATGGCCAGAAGTATAGGGAGCGACATACATTTTGTGTTTGCAAAGCTTGCTAAATGTTGGCATACAATGACTGCTAAGTCTTATCATCAGCACAGGGGAAAGTGTGAACTAGTTCTAGCCAGGTGAAATCATTCTATCACTCTGATTGGATTTTAAGAGCAGATTGACTGCTGTAAAAGAGGGGACTATTGGCATTTGCCCCAGCGGAGCCAAACACCACATGTGATATATACATGTGATATACATGTGATATACATGTGATATGATATATACATGTGATATATACATGTGATATATACATGTGATATACATGTGATATACATGTGATATGATATATACATGTGATATATACATGTGATATATACATGTGATATAGGCCTACATGTGATATATACATGTGATATATACACGTGATATACATGTGATATATACATGTGCTATAGGCCTACATGTGATATATACATGTGATATACATGTGATATACATGTGATATATACATGTGCTATACATGTGATATACATGTGATATATACATGTGATATACATGTGATATACATGTGATATATACATGTGCTATACATGTGATATACATGTGATATATACATGTGATATATACATGTGCTATACATGTGCTATACATGTGATATACATGTGATATATACATGTGCTATATACATGTGATATATACATGTGATATACATGTATGGGAGGTGATCAGAGTGAACTGATACAAAGTTAGGAGTTATTTTCCATGTTCTTGACAAGGAGCCAAGTATAATTGGTCTCAGTTTGAGAAAAATATATAATTGTATGTTGTTGTTTTTTTTGTAAACATTGAAAATGTTGTTTTGTAACAAGACTGACGTTTACAACTGTTAAGAGTCAGATTTGAAAGCTTTAAATGTCAACATAAATGATTTGGTTAAATGAGAGAACATTTCTGTATATTCAACACCCATTATATGCTAGTGCTCAACTAAACACTTGAATCAAATAAACACTTAATTAGTCTAACCGATCGGCAACAGGTGAACTTTGATGAATGGTGCTCTGGCGCCCCCGTATGGCTGTTATGTGTCAACGCAACATCTGTTTTAGATCAGATCGCTCATTTCCGCAGCAAAACGAAACTGCGCTCCACGTCGCTATCTAGCGGTCGATTATAAGACCTGCAAGCGACACTGATTTCGTTTTTCCGAAATCCAAAGAAAATGACTCATCCGGTTGACAATTTGTCACGTTTACTTTTATTGTAAAGGTGATATATTCCAAAATATTAATATGTTAGAGGAACAGAGAGAAAAACGAGGAGGAGAGAAACAGACATCTAAAAAACATCTACACAAGACTTTAGTAAGAATCTTGGGTGATATTCTTATAAAAAAATCCACGTAAAAAAAATAACAAAATCATCTAGCAATGATGCTTCAAATCATAGGTCTCAGGTGCGACTGTTTCTACATGTAGAGTGGTATAGCTGGATACAAAGTCTTTACGGAAAGAGTCGGTTTGTCCGAGAAACAGAGTTATTTGGAGCTTTATAAAATGCTGGAATGGCTTGGAACGTGTGCTTTGACGTCTTCTGGCATATAATACACGCTACTGAAAAGGATACCACGGAATATTACAATTCTATATCTCATTAAATCAATTTGCAATCATAATCATCATTGTTCAATATATATTATACCACAACAAGTTTACAGTAATCTTGCAAAAAACAGAATCCTGGATGTGACGGAACTTTAACACTCGACAGACCATGAGTCTGACTGACATCCAGGTTTTAATCAACCAGACCTTTTTCACGATGTCACTTCCTCCTATTTCCTGTCTGTGTTCCTTCTCCAGGGCACGCTAGCCTTCCTGCCTCCTCCTGGTCATGTTTGAACTAACCCTGTGGAGGTCAACCACTTTGGTGCGGTCAGCATTGCTGGTGACGCGTGGTTGACGTGAAGTAGAGATCTGGTGGGGTCTACGCTGGTCTCACTGGCCCTCTGCGCTGGTCTCACTGGCCCTCTGAGCTGGTCTCACTGGCCCTCTGCGCTGGTCTCACTGGCCCTCTCTCCATCTCTGCGCTGGTCTCACTGGCCCTCTCTCCATCTCTGCGCTAGTCTCACTGGCCCTCTCTCCATCTCTGGGCTGGTCTCACTGGCCCTCTCTCCATCTCTGCGCTGGTCTCACTGACCCTCTGCGCTGGTCTCACTGGCCCTCTCTCCATCTCTGAGCTGGTCTCACTGGCCCTCTCTCCATCTCTGCGCTGGTCTCACTGGCCCTCTCTCCATCTCTGCGCTAGTCTCACTGGCCCTCTCTCCATCTCTGGGCTGGTCTCACTGGCCCTCTCTCCATCTCTGCGCTGGTCTCACTGGCCCTCTCTCCATCTCTGCGCTGGTCTCACTGGCCCTCTCTCCATCTCTGCGCTGGTTTCACTGGCCCTCTCTCCATCTCTGCGCTGGTTTCACTGGCCCTCTCTCCATCTCTGCGCTGGTCTCACTGGCCCTCTCTCCATCTCTGTGCTGGTCTCACTGGCCCTCTCTCCATCTCTGCGCTGGTCTCACTGGCCCTCTCTCCAGCTCTGCGCTGGTCTCCCTGGCCCTCTCTCCATCTCTGCGCTGGTCTCACTGGCCCTCTCTCCATCTCTGCGCTGGTCTCACTGGGCCCTCTCTCCATCTCTGCGCTGGTCTCACTGGCCCTCTCTCCAGCCCTCTGGGGACACCAGACCACCCTAACAGGACCCCGTATCGTCTACCTGCACATCTCACACCCCATCCAGTAACCATCTGGATCTGGATTCAAACCCAAACGGATTGCGGTTCGTGACAGCCCTAAACAGAGTGCATTGGATCATAGGGTGACAGTGTGCCACACACTCCCCCCCCCTCCCTCCCCCACCCCCCCTCCTGCCTCCTCACCCCCCCCTCCCTGCCCTCCCCCCTGCCTCCCCTCCCTTCTAGCAGGGGTGAACATTGCAGGCCCTGATCTCCTTCCTGTCCTTGCAGCTGGTCAGCTGGGCTCCCTTCACCCTCCTCTTGGCGGTCATGAGCCGCTCCTGGATCCCCCCGCCGCACAGCTTGGTACAGTCCGTCCAGCTGGACCACGGCCTCATCCTGCAGCCTGGGGGAGGGGCGAGGGAGGGGGAGGAGGGGGGAGGGAGGAAGGGGATGAGGATGGCAGAGACAGGAGAGTAAGGGTTAGGAAGGGGAGAGAAACCAGAGTGCACATGAAGCTGACACACTGCTAGTGACAGTCAAACACGATGATGACAGAGCATGATGGAGGCTCCTCCCACCTGGGTGTTCTCCAGTGCCCTCCTCCTGCCCCTGCCTGCTCCTCCTCTTCTCCCTCATCTCCTTCCGTCTCCTCTTCTCCTCGCTGGTGGCCTGCCCCGCCCTGGTACACTTCCTCAGTCGGCACTTCTTCCTCTGCACCGTCTCAGGGCACGAGTCACCTCCGAACTGAGGCTCCAGCTTCACCACGCGAGTACGGATCACGTGACCCTTCCCACACGACTTGTTGCACTCGGACCATTCGGTCCACTCGGTCACCATGCAGTCTGTGGCTGAGGGAGAGGGGGAGGGGAGGGGGGAGAAGAGGGGAGGGGAGAGAAGAGGTGAAGAGGAGAGTAGAGGAGGGGAGGGTGGAGAAGAGGGGAGGGGAAGGGTAGGGTAGGGTAGGGGAGAGAAGAGGTGAAGAGGAGAGTAGAGGAGGGGAGGGTGGAGAAGAGGGGAGGGGAAGGGTTAGGGTAGGGGAGAGAGAAGAGGTGAAGAGGAGAGTAGAGGAGGGGAGGGTGGAGAAGAGGAGAGGAGAGGAGAGTAGAGGAGGGGAGGGGAGAGAAGAGGTGAAGAGGAGAGTAGAGGAAAGGAGGGGAGGGGAGAGGTGAAGAGGAGAGTAGAGGAGAGGGAGGGGTATGAAACAAAAAGAAGGAAGTTAGATAAAGAAAAAGGACTCTGACACTTCAGATTTATCTGGCAAAAAAACATCCTGTGACATTTCTTTGTCCGGTCCTAAACATGACACATTAGGCTTGATGATCCACAAGACGTGCTGCACTCCAACCAGACAACATCAGTGTCCAACAGGAATCTGACAGAAACACACAGGCAGGCCTCGTCTTCCTCAGATCAAACCCAGCAGCATTTTCACCTCTGGCAAAGAAAAGATATTAAAGCCAGGCCGTGTTTTAAACCGACACTTTCAGCTTCTCATAGATGCTCTTCGTAATCTCATCCTCAAATTAGATTTCTCATTTCCAGGGAAACAGGATGTTGAGGGTTATTAAATGCGTCTTCCCAGTAGAGTTGCAACGTGACTGGAATTTGTCGACTCCATGATCTGAGTCCTGGGTGAGAGGCCATCGAAGCCCCCAGCTAGCCACTGGAGAAGCAGGCTGGAAAAGCCGTCGCCAGGTACAATCAACCAGCTCTCAATCCACAACATCTGTTCCCTTGACAAGCCCGTGTGTGAGTGTTTGGAGAGCTGATGAGGAGACCAGGACAGGAGCAGATGTGAAGAGAGCTTCAGGGTTGAAGGTGAAGGTCGAGGTGCTGGTGACAGCAGACAGACGCCAGGTTGAACCATAAACCAGAAGATCACTGCAGGTCTGGAATATTGAGTGTTGTGTGTGTGTGTCTGTGAAATCACCATGCGTATTAAATATCGAGTATTTCGAGAGTGTGCCTGTGTGTGTGCAGGTGTGTGTGTATGTGTGCAGGTTTGTGTGTATGTGTGCAGGTGTGTGTGTGCAGGTGTGTAGGTGTGTGTGTGTGCAGGTGTGTGTGTGTGTGTGCAGGTGTGTGTGTGTGCAGGTGTGTGTGTGTAACTTACGACACTCTGGCAGCATGCACTTCTCCTGCTGTTCCAGGTATGTGTGTGTGTGTGCAGGTGTGTGTGTGTGAAGGTGTGTGTGTGTGTGCGTGTGTGTGTGTAACTTACGACACTCTGGCAGCATGCACTTCTCCTGCTGCTCCAGGTCTTCGCTACACTCCCCCAGCTCCACAGGAGAGCGTAGCGCGCGGCGGCGTGAGCGAGCGCCTTTACCACACGACACGCTGCAGTCAGACCAGTCAGACCAGGGAGACAGCATGCAGGGGATGGTGTCTACACACACACACAGAGACACACATACACACACACAGGTATACACACACACAGGTATACACACACACACACACACAGACACACACACACACACACACACACACACACCACACACACACACACACACACACACACACACACACAGGTATACACACACACACACACACACACACAGGTATACACACACACACACACACACAGGTATAAACACACACACACACACACACACACAGGTATACACACACAGAGACACACACACACAGGTACACACACACACACACACACACACACACACACACACACAGGTATACACACACACACACACACAGGTATAAACACACACACACACACACACACACACAGGTATACACACACAGAGACACACACACACAGGTATACACACACAACACACACACACACACACACACAGGTATACACACACACACAGGTGATACACACACACACGCAGGTATACACACACACACGCAGGTATACACACACACCACACACACTCAGGTATACACAACACACAACACACAGGGTATACACACACACACAGATACACACAGGGTATACACACACACACACACACACACACACACACACAGGTATACACACACACACAACACACACACAGGGTATACACACACACACACACACAGGTACACACACACACACACACACACACACACACACAGGTATACACACACACACACACACACACACAGGTATACACACACACACACACACACACAGGTATACACACACCACAGATACACACACACACACACACAGGTATACACACACACACACACACACAGGTACACACACACACACACACACACAGGTATACACACACACACGCAGGTACACACACACAGAGACACACACGCAGGTATACACACACACACACACATACAATCATGATACATTATTTCCTTGTCCCACACAAGTAAGAGAGATCCACTGGTTCTCTGTAGCTTAGTTTCAGAATCTGAAATCTTTGTCTCAATGCTTCCTTCATTTGCACTTTTTACTTTTTGCAAACACACTATGAAAATGTCATGAGTTAAGCATTAACCAAGCTATCCACTAGATGCTCTAACCTAGGAAATTATACATTCAAGATTCAACATATTGTCATACGAATATAGAAAAGTCCAGTATTTCGAACACATTAACTTTCACATTAACAAAACCCTCTCACAGCCGAACCAGCGTTGCCGCACTGCCGGTCGGGTCGTCGTGGCGACGGTACTCACGGCACTCTGGCATCATGCACTTCTCCACCTCCAGCACCTCGGCGCCGCACAGCGACCCGTCTGCAGGAGGCATCTTCACCATGCGCTCACGCCTCTTCATGCCAAGCCCACAGGTGGCGCTGCAGGCATCCCACTCCGCCCACTCCGTCACCAGGCAACTGCTGGGGGCTGGGGGAGGGGGTGGAGGAGAGAGAGAGAGAGAGAGGAGAGAGGGTGTGGTAAAGAGTGAAGTACGCCAGTTTGCTGACATTTCTAACTCCAGCTACATTGCCAACTCTTTGTGAACCTATGAAGCTAACGCCAGTTCGGAGGTAACCCCAGGTACGACGCTAACCTGAGCTTCGACGCTAACCCAGGCTACGATGCTAACCCCGGCTACGACGCTAACCCCAGCTTCGACGCTAACCCCGGCTTCGATGCTAACCCCAGCTACGATGCTAACCCCAGCTTCGACGCTAACCCCAGCTACGACGCTAACCCCAGCTTCGACGCCGACTTACTGCACTCCTCGTTGACGACACACTTGTCGTTCTCCTCGGTGGAGAGGCTGCATATGGAGCCGTCCTCCGGGAACTGCTTGACGTAGCGCTCGCGAGAACGTACGCCCATGCCGCAGGATTGGCTGCAGGGAGACCATGTGATCCACTCTGACAGCATGCAGGTGGATGCGTCTGAGGAGAGGGGGGGGGGTCAGATGTCAGAGGTCACAGGTCAGAGGTCACAGGTCAGAGGTCACAGGTCACAGGCTTGTCTGTGCCGACGGTGATCCGCTGTTCACCCCCTGTGTTTGGGGGGATTTGAGTTATCCTTATCTGGCTCTAGTCTGGCTCTAGTCTGGCCCTAGTCTGGCGCTAGTCTGGCTCTAGTCTGGCCCTAGTCTGGCTCTAGTCTGGCTCTAGTCTGGCCCTAGTCTGGCCCTAGTCTGGCTCTAGTCTGGCCCTAGTCTGGCCCTAGTCTGGCCCTAGTCTGGCTCTAGTTTGGCCCTAGTCTGGTCCTAGTCTGGCCCTAGTCTGGCCCTAGTCTGGCTCTAGTCTGGCCCTAGTCTGGCCCTAGTCTGGCCCTAGTCTGGCTCTAGTTTGGCCCTAGTCTGGTCCTAGTCTGGCCCTAGTCTGGCCCTAGTCTGGCTCTAGTCTGGCCCTAGTCTGGCCCTAGTCTGGCCCTAGTCTGGCTCTAGTCTGGCTCTAGTCTGGCCCTAGTCTGGCCCTAGTCTGGCTCTAGTCTGGCCCTAGTCTGGCCCTAGTCTGGCCCTAGTCTGGCTCTAGTTTGGCCCTAGTCTGGTCCTAGTCTGGCCCTAGTCTGGCCCTAGTCTGGCCCTAGTCTGGCTCTAGTTTGGCCCTAGTCTGGTCCTAGTCTGGCCCTAGTCTGGCCCTAGTCTGGCTCTAGTCTGGCCCTAGTCTGGCTCTAGTCTGGCTCTAGTCTGGCTCTAGTCTGGCCCTAGTCTGGCTCTAGTCTGGCCCTAGTCTGGCTCTAGTCTGGCTCTAGTCTGGCTCTAGTCTGGCCCTAGTCTGGCTCTAGTCTGGCTCTAGTCTGGCTCTAGTCTGGCCCTAGTCTGGCCCTAGTTTGGCTCTAGTCTGGCCCTAGTCTGGCCCTAGTCTGGCTCTAGTTTGGCCCTAGTCTGGTCCTAGTCTGGCCCTAGTCTGGCCCTAGTCTGGCTCTAGTCTGGCCCTAGTCTGGCCTTAGTCTGGCCCTAGTCTGGCTCTAGTCTGGCTCTAGTCTGGCCCTAGTCTGGCTCTAGTCTGGCTCCGTTTTACAAGATGTAGAATGTCCTGTCATAAATACAGCCGTTGCCTGCACCTTTCAACGCAGCAACAACTTCACTGACTCGAGTACAAATGAGTTCGAGGTTTATTGATGAGGCCCCCTCAACACACACACACACACAGAGATAAACACACACACACACAGATAAACACACGCCAGTAAAGATCTGCTCTCTAGCTCATTTGACCTTTTATGGTCTCAGCTAAAGGGATCGATCTTAATCTCCCTGGGAGAGTCTAAAATACTGACAGGAATCTGCACACAGCGTCTAATAAACGTTTAACAACATCTTTAGTCATTTGACCCTAAGTACCCAGAAACTGTGTGGTGATATTAGTTTGATGTAATAATTACGTAAGGATTTACCTCAGCTTTCCTTCCTCCTCCTTCTTATGTTGTACCTGTCATACTAGTGCTAATTCACTGCTCCAACACCGACCATCCCATAATCCTATTAGGATTCTTCCCCCGTTGCCATGCCACCGCAGACAATTCCACATCCAGATGCTTCATGGTTTTGATTGACGTGAATCTGATCTGTTTGCGTTCGTTCGTTAAGACAAAAACAACCAGCTACAGTGAGGCCTGGTGGATCCTCACCCTGGTCGCTGCTGCATCCGGGCCCCATGCAGGGCTCAAAGTCCTGGGTGTGCGGGCAGGAAACGCTGAGGTCCAGCTGGGCCTTCAGCATCCTCTGTCTCATCCTCTTGCCCTTCTCACAGGTGGCAGAGCTGCAGGCCGACCAGGGAGACCAGCTGGAGTAGATACACGTCTCTGGGGTGTCGTCTGGAGAGAGAGAGGAGGGAGGGAGGGAGGGAGGGAGGGAGGAGGGAGGGAGGGAGGGAGGGAGGGAGGGGGAGGGAGGGAGGGAGGGGAGAGTGAATGAGAGGAGAATGCTGTTTCTAGTGTCAGGCTGTCATAGATTACATCTGCCTGGATGTGTTATAATGAAGCAGCCTCTCCTGAAAGGAGACATGCGGTGATAGCACATCTTTTATGTTCTCCGGGTAACGATGTGTTTGAGATGCAAAGATGAGAGAGAGGAGAGAGAGAGAGAGAGAGAGAGGAGAGAGGGAGAGGAGAGGGAGGAGAGGGAGAGGGAGCGACGAGGCGAGAGGGAGAGGGAGAGGGAGAGGGAGAGGGAGGAGGGAGAGAGGAGAGGGAGGGAGAGGGAGAGGGATGAGGAGAGGGAGAGGGAGAGGGAGAGGGAGAGGGAGAGGGAGAGGGAGAGGGAGAGGGAGTGTTTGTCCTGAGTAGTCCATGAGAGAGAGAGAGAGAGGAGAGAGAGAGAGAGAGGAGAGGAGAGAAGAGAAGAGGAAGAGAGAAAGAGAGAGAGAAAGAGAGAGAGAGAGAGAGAGAGAGAGAGACAGAGAGAGAGAAAGAGAGAGAGGAGAGAGAAAGAGAGACAGACCTTCCTCCTTATCCTCCTGTGCTGTGATGTCAGCGACGATGTCGTCCACGTTGTCGGGGACGACGTTGCACTGCTCTCCCTGTGGACACACAGACAGGACGGCGGCTAGCAGGCAGACATACCCAAAACACACACACACACACACACACATACAGGAACACACACACACCATACATACCACTCGGGGCTTCGCTCGTCCGCTTGTCTGCTCTGACGGCTATCACAGAGAGAGCGGGCACACAAGGGAGGTCAGCTTCCACACACTCACACACACACTCACTCACACACTCCTGCAAGACAGAAGCAGTGGGAGAGGGAGGGGAGGGGGGGAGGAGGAAAGAGAGAGAGGGTGGAGAGGAGAGGAGAGGGGAGGAGGAGGAGGAGAGGGGAGGAGCGAGAAGAGGGTATCGGGAGGAGGAGAGGGTGGAGAGAGGAGGAGGAAGAAGAGGAAGAAGAGGAGAATAGGATAGGATAGGAGAGGGGAGGAGCGAGGAGAGGAGGAGAGGGAGGAGGAGGAGAGGGGAGGGGACAGGGAGGGGAGGAGGAGAGGGTGGGAGAGGAGGAGGAGAGGGGAGGGGAGAGGGAGGGGGAGAGGGGAGGGGAGAGGGAGGGGGAAGAGGAGAGGGTAGAGTAGAGAGGAGGAGGAGAGTGGAGGAGGAGCTGCGGCAGGCGGAGAGAGGAGAGGAGGGAGAGAGAGAGAGGGGAAGAGGAGGAGGGTAGAGAGGAGGAGGAGGAGAGTGGAGGAGTAGCTGCGGAGGAGAGAGGAGAGGAGGGAGAGAGAGAGAGGGGAAGAGGAGGGGTAGAGAGGAGGAGGAGAGTGGAGGAGTAGCTGCGGAGGCGAGAGGAGAGGAGGGCTGAGCAGACCTTGCGGGCGATGCGCTCCACCATGATCCTGGCCACAGGGATGATAGCGCCCCCTTCAGGGTCGTTAGAGGGGCTTTGGGGGTGGTCCAGGCTGGTGAGGGGGCGGATCTTCTCTGAGGAACGCTGGGCTTGTTGGGGGACTGGGAGAGAACACACACACACAGGTGAAAACACCACACACACACACAAACGCACAGGTGAAAACACCACACACACACACACACACACACACACAGGTGAAAACACCACACACACACACACAGGTGAAAACACCACACACACACCACACACACACAGGTGAAAACACCCACACACAGGTGAAAACACCACACACACACATGGTGAACACACCACACACACACACAGGTGAAAACACCACACAGGTGAAGACACCACCACACACACACACAGGTGAAAACACCACACACACACACAGGTGATGAAACACCACACACACACACACAGGTGAAAGCACCACACACACACGTGAAAACACTGTGGTGTGTGTGGTGTTTTCACCACGTGTGTGTCAGTGTGTGTGGAGGGGTTAAGGTGCAGCAGCAGGTCTGTCAGCAGGAGGCTGATAGAGCCACCAGAGGCTGGGGGCGACTGGGACGCCCAGGAGGACAAAACAAACATCCTTCACCCAGACCCACCAGAGGCTGGGGCGGCTGGGACGCCCAGGAGGACAAAACAAACATCCTTCACCCAGACCCCGCCACCCGAAGATCGAGACTCTTCCTATGCTGTGTGGTAGTGATTATGGTTTTTCCCAAACTTGTTGTCAGTCGTGGTTATTCCCTGTTCACCAGCAGGGGGCAGAGTCAGCTGTGGCCCCCAGTTCAAGCAGATGGGAGAACTTTGCATGGGATTAGAAAGAGTCTGGGAAACTTAAGGTCCGTATTTTAAAACATCATGAATCAATAAAGAGGATGTGAATAACAAACCATCGATTACCTGATCCCAGATCTGTTCTCACCGTGTGGTGACGGTGTGTGTGTGTGTGTCTGCTTGTGTGGTGTGTTGTGTGCCCTGCGTGTGTGTGTTTGCCTGCTTGTGTGTGTGTGTGTGCCTGCTTGTGTGTGTGCCTGCTTGTGTTGTACACATGTGCCTGTCTGTCTGTCTGTCTGTGTGTTGTGTGTGTGGTGTGTGTGTGTGTGTGTGCCTGTGTGTACACATGTGCCTGTGTGTGTGTGTGTGTGTGTGTGTGTGTGCCGTGTGTACACATGTGCCTGTCTGTGTGTGGTGTGTGTGTGTGTGTTGTGACTGGTGTACACATGTGCCTGTCTGTGTGTGTGTGTGTGTGTGTGTGTGTGCCTGTGTGTACACATGTGCCTGTCTGTGTGTGTGTGTGTGTGAGATCATTCCTGGAGCCAGCCAGACAAGGATCAGAGAGTTCGCTGGGTTTGTCTGTGAGTTCTCTGGGATCAGCCAAAGGTTCATGAACTCTCATTTATCACATAGACACAGACTACACACTCACATACTGTAATACAAACATACATACACACACTCACACACACACACATACATACTCTCTCTCACACACACATACAGACCCCCACACAGCCACACAGCACACACACACATTCATCTCTCTCTCTCCCTCTCTCCTCTCTTCCTCTCTCTCTCACACACTCCCTTCAACTAATCTACTGCTGACTCACAGTACCTAAGAGGCACCAGACAAACCCCTGGAGTGAGGCAGGGGGAGGGGAAGGTGTGTGGAGAGGGGCAGGGGGGAGAGGAAGGTGTGTGGAGTGAGGCAGGGGGAGGGGAAGGTTGTGTGGAGGGGGAACGGGAGGTAGCAGAGGAAAGGGGGAGTGCTAGAAGGGGGGAGGGAGGGGGGAGGTTAAGGTGGAGACACAACCTCACACTGACCTACGAAGCTATCTCACGTATGACTCATGCAGTCACCACACTGACAACCCCTGTCTGTGTGTACACAGCCCTCAAACCACGCCCCACACTACCATCTGAGCCATAGGGTGGTCAGAGTGTCTGTGAGTTTGTGTGTTCGAGTGTGTGTGTGCAATCAAGTAAGGAGAGGGACCTCTTGGCCAATACAGTTGTTAGAATAGTGTGTGTGTGTGTGTGTGTCCTACATGTGCTTCTGTGTCTTCCGTGTGTGTGTGTGTCTTCCTGTGTGTGTGTGTGTGTGTCTTCCTGTGTGTGTGTGTGTCTTAATGTGTTGTGTTGGGTGTGTGTCTTCCGTGTGTGTGTGTGTGTATCCTGTGTCATTACTGTGTGTGTGTTTTACTGTGTGTTGTGTTGTCTTCCTGTGTGTGTGTGTGTCTTCCTGTGTGTGTGTGTGTGTCTTCCTGTGTGTATTGTGTGTGTTGTGTGTGTCTCCTGTGTGTGTGTGTGTCTTCTGTGTGTATGTGTGTGTGTGTGTGTGTGTTTCCTG
>CAEFZP010000910.1:0-79126 GCA_903064625.1 Mallotus villosus
GCTCCAAGAACCATGAAACAGGCCAACATGCAGGCAGACAGGCCAGTTCAGCACCATGGACAAGGCCTGCTCACTGACAGGTTCAGCACCATGGACAAAGCCGGCTCACTGACAGGTTCAGCACCATGGACAAAGCCGGCTCACTGACAGGTTCGGCACCATGGACAAAGCCGGCTCACTGACAAGTTCGGCACCATGGCAGACCGTAATGGCTGGACTGAGAGAACTGCGTGTTATATTTCCGCCCAAATAACCTTGTTAGTGTCAGATCTATCTCTCTCTTATTGTTTGCGGGTGTGTGTTTTTTGTGTTAGTGCGTGTTTACTGGGCCAAGGAGGGGTCATCCACCATAGTTTTAATCCGCACAGTGGTCTGCTATACTCTCTAGCTAATAGAGACTGTATACTGTGTTCACAACAGTCTTGCCGAGTTAAGGGCTGGAGGTCAACTCGGGGGGTCGACTTTTCAAACTTTTTTGTGTTATTGCTTTCCTAACTAATTGCTACTCGCTTTCTCATTAAAACATTGTCTTCCACGTCAGCGTACAGACAATTCCACCCAAAATTACTCCTTGTTTTTTGTTGTTGTAATTAATGACTTCATTATGGGAATGGTGTTTAAATCAAAGGATGAATAAATCAAGGACAACACAACGGAATACGTATTAATCCAGTGTGAGCAGTTACAAATGAGGATTACCTTGTAGCGATTAGAATGAGACGATTTTGCGCCTTTTGAGCCGGTTTGACAAGCGCACGTCGGTTTTCCATACTGCACGTCTGTTTTCCCCTTTCCTGTTGCAGTGCGTTGATTGACACGAGAGGAATAGGAAAAAAATGCAGAGTAATTTTGTTACCAGATGTCAGTTTGATGAACATCTTACTATAGATTTTTGCCGCCGGATATTTTTCCCTGGCATTATCACGGCCATTTACAGTCCGGAACATACTGTACAGGCTTGTAAAACCCATGCATTTTATGTGGGCACATGCACCACGATCAAGCGTTTGAACCATCCGCAGTTGTGGTTTTCTGTGTCTGTGCATGTTCAAATGAATGGGAACACAACAACAAGCTTTTACATATTCATACAACAAAACGGTCTACCCCAGAATCTGCAAATAGGTTTCTCATGCCATGTTCCAATCCAGAGAGTTGTATACTTTCATACACACATTTTTCTGCTTTCTATCCATCGAGTAAAGTAGTTCTTACCTCTGGTGAAGGTGAAGATAAACAGCTGGAATGAAAATGCCAGTAGAAAAGGTTTACAACATCGTTTGTTGACAGTCCTACTTTATTATAAACATGTTTCTCTTTAACAACTTGCTACTTAAATTATAGTCTGATGAACACTAGATCTTGGCTGTCACACTGTTACAGTCTTTATGTGACCGATAAAACCAATACCATTAGAGGATATAACACACACACACACACACACACAAACAAACAAACAATGTACAGTCTCCCCAGTCCTGACCCAATGCAGTTCTTTTTCACCCTTGTGTCCTGTGCAGCCGGACCAACCCTGTCTTCTGCCTCCTGTCTGGTTAGACCCTTCCGTACGGTTCAAGTCTGATACGGTACCAATCCATGACCTCCAGCAGAGCATCATAGCTTGGCCTTTTTACTAAACCGCTTGGACCTGAGAGTTACGGCAAACCCTGTCTTGCTGTCTGTCTTTTACGGTCTGTTTAGGCCCATAAAACAGATTGAAGGGTGGACTGGACACGGGCAGACGAGGGAGGAGGAGAAAAGCAGCGGGTGTCCTACGTCACTGTCCTTTTAGATTAGGAGACAGATGAGGGAAATGAGCTGAGCATGAAAGTCTGGAAGAGAGAGAGCTTCTACTGCCATGCCTGGTGGTCTTGTCATTCTGGTCGAGCAGGAATTACTGCACTTAACACTTTTCTATATTAGTCCTTAAATTCAGATGGCAGACTCACAACATTGTAAGTATTTATAAGTTTGGGGTGGCCAGTTGACCTTTTCCTGGGAAACACTTTGGTACAGTTTATGTAGTGTTGTGTGTGTCATTTGAACCCAGTCAGTCAGTTCTCTGGTAAACCACAACAAATCTCCTAGAAGGTCTCCTAGGTCTATTCCCTGAAATAGACCTAATAGACCTTCTAGGAGATTTTCCTTGATAAATCTCACCTGTTCTTAGCAGTGGCAAAAATATCCTATGAACTTTGGGGGGGACAATTATATGACATTTTTCTCATGAGCAATTACTGAGGGGATATACAGTACCAGTCAAAGTAATTTTCCCATTCGAAAATGTGTCCAAACGTTTGACTGGTACTGTAGATACACATAAACTACACAATTAATCATAACAGCAATCCTTGCCTCAAACAAATCTTGGTCCAGTCACCAGTTTTCGTAGGGATATCCATGGCATTGTCCAATTATGTCCTTATTTTACAATTCTAAAGAAGAGTACCCCTCATGTTACCAAACAGAGACTCAACCAACTTACCTGAGACTCCCTGTCTCTGCCAGTCTGTTCCTGCCTATCTGTCCCCAGATATTTTGTCTGTGTGTCATCGGTGCCTGCCCTGCGTAATGACATCATTATTGTTTTTCGGGGGATATTTTCAGTTAGCAGATGAAAATCGCGATTCCATCTTCTACTGCCGGTAACGGAGAGGCGGTTAGAACCGAAACTGTACTGTAGCGAGTGGTATGTGCCAGTGGAGCGAGTGGCACGTGACGGTGGCTAGTGGTACGTGCCAGTGCCTCCCCTGGTACGTGACAGTAGCTAGTGGTACATGCCAGTGCCTCCACTGGTACGTGACAGTGGCTAGTGGTACGTGCCAGTGTCTCTACTGGCACATGACAGTTACTGCAGGGTAAATGAGAACTATTTCATTCTACACTTTAGATTTAGGTTTTGCAACTAGACCAATCATGGCAATGGTAGAATGTAGTGCTGTTCAGTGTATCGCTAACCATGCCAAAGGGAACATGCCAAATGTGTTTTGATATCTGACGGGGCATTTATTTTAGTTCTTGTGAGAATTTCGCCCTGACATGCTCCGCGGCGCTCACAAGCCCCCCGCCGCAGCCCTCCCTCCTCCTCCTCCACTTAGTGCTCATGCAGTGCTGAGCGCCAAACCAAACGGCTGCAGCCTACTTCTTCTCTGACCCGCAGCATCAGACAAACAGGTAATGATGGTGTTTGTGCAATCCCCTAACGTTGTTTGGTGATAAATTAACCACAACAGCGTCGCTGAAAACATTACGTTGCAACTGGTTGCAACTAGCCTACTAAAAATAAACAAACAAAAAACTCACGAAATCCATGATTTCAAAGCTTTGTCCATCTGTTTACTGACGTTTGTCATGTTTAATGAAGAGAGAGAGGGAGATAGATGCAGGCAGGCAGGCATCATTTATTATTATTATTTTTAATTTCATAAATAATTTTGGCAATGGATGCCCTCTTTTTTGGTTTGAGCACCTGCCCCCCAAAATGTCTGTGACGCGTCATCAGACCGGAAGTCGCCATCTTGGAGGTACTCCGCATCACAACAAAGCACTGGCACTGATGTATATCCCGAACGTTGTCAAGAAAAATGGTTAATAATTGCCGTGTTTCAGGTTGTACCAATAGGACACACCGAGAAAAACATTTGGAATATGTTAGGTTGATTAAAGACGTTATTGCGTTACTTACTTTGGCCTTCACAACAGAACGGTCATTGATAAGTTGGTACTGCGTCTCCCTCACCAATCCACACACCATGTGGTTGTAGGCCTCCAAACCTTTGTAGGCTTTAAAGAGGTGATTGATTGCAAAACCGATTTTACCTAGTCATAGTTGAAAAGCGACAGTTTGGTGTGTAATATAGACATACAGTGAACCTCAAAGTCCATTGAAACCTATTTCCTATCAAAATCTCACTTCTCACTACTGTTTTGAAACTGCAACTTGCAAACGCTCGGTTTTGAAACAGTGCAACTTGTGACGCACAAACACAAGTATTTGCATACGAATCCCATATTATAGAAATTTGTTGAATCACCACCAATAAAAAGGGAGCTATCAAGTTAAACTAGAAATTGGTAATTAAAATCGAGCAAGAAAAAAAAGAAGAAAAAAAAATCCCAAAAGGAAATTGAGGTTTTGGTGTCGGAGGTTGAGTGCAAACACATCATTTTTTTCGGAACACTTAGCGGTGCTAAATGTTGATGGTTTGACCACCCAAAAATATTATATTGTTTGGGAAAAGGTAGCGATTGCTGCTAACGCAGCTTCTTCTCGGAGGCGCTCATTGGCAGAAATAAAAAAAAGTGGTATGATTTAAAATCTAGTGATTTTCAACTTTTCAATTTTTCAAAAAAGTTCCTTACTAAAAATGCGCTCTTGACTAAATGCAGTGTGAGCAGAATCATCTAAACACAGCTAGATCTACCATCTTCATATTAGATATTCCGTGTTAATTGATCGTCTTTTATAGTGGTCCACTATCATATTATTGTTGTATCATAAATTACACTACATTACATCAATTCGCCAATGTTAACAACTCCCTTTATGGTGTTCAATTATATCATTACAATATTTTATGAATTCAATATTTCATGGAAATCCTTGAGAAATGCTTTCATTATTGATTTCAACCTTACACGATGCAATTGCCTCTTTTCACCACTTTGAATTGTTCGTACCCAGCTATGCATAGTATTGATCATTCTTAGATGTACGCACCCTTCCAAGAAATGTATTGTCATGATAAATCCGTATAGGATCCATTCATACGCACGGTTTACGCACATATTAGTGCCAGTGGCGTAACGTAGTAACGACGGGCCCAGGTGCAAGATATTATGACGGTTTGTTGTTTTAATTAAAGGTTACGCCTGCAACCAAGAATATTGATTTGTTTTACATTGGAATAAATGGGAAAACACTTCGTTGCATTTGGCTCCCCTCCCCCTCCTAGGAATAGCCTCCCTAGCACCCTGCTAGGCCATTGGCTAGCTTAACACAATACTTTGCTATCCACCTAGTAGTGACCACTATTTACCCAACTTGTATCCTAGTTATCCTGCCCGACCATAATGTATGTAGGCTATAGCTTGGCTTGAAATGTATATCTATCACAATGGCCGTAGGTTACCTGTCTGAGGCCAGAGATACTGATCCCAGCTGACCTGCTGCACTGTGGCGGGGTCGTCTGATGGACTAGATGGTCTAGTTAAAAAATTATCTAATTTCAGTAGCTTTGCCGCCTTCTCATCTTGTTCTTTTTTCTCTTGCCTTTTCCTGCTTCCACTCTTATGCTTATAAGGCATTGCTACACGTTCAGGTGTGCTGTGCTCAACGAACTATGGAAGGCCAACTGTGCCAAAACGTCAAAATTTGCGTGCGTGTACAGACGTCAAAATTGAACGTGTACAGACGTTCATTTTTTACGTCTGTACACGTTTTGACGTCTGTACACGTTTTGACGTCTGTACACGTTCATTTTTTACGTCTGTACACGTTTTGACGTCTGTACACGTTCATTTTTGACCTATCATTTAGTATTTGGGACAGTCCATTTGTGTGGGGGAGAGCCACTTGTGCGGTTGATCCGGTATCACACTCCAGTCCAGTAGGTGGCGGTGATTCACCTATAGGGGCTACCTTTGCTAACCGGCATTAAAATAACCAAAGAAGAAGACTGAAGTTGTGTGTGATTTAGCTAATTTAAATGTATACCTTTTTCGAAATATGAATGATATATTATACAAACATCTTTTTTTCAGTAGTTTACAAAGTAGCCTACAGTTGTTGATAATGTCATTGCCAATTTATATCAGCCTATTTATTAACCTTAATTCAATCAAGATCGGTTGAGTGAGTGTGGACATGTTTTCAGGGGTTAAATTGGGATTTTCTATGTGGGGGGGCTCTGACCGAGGGGCAAATTTCACAAATCTTTCGTGGATTATGCAGTAAATAACAGGCATGAAAACGGGTCAGGGGTGAAAAGGGTGAGAAGGATTACCCCTCTAAGGGGGTCCGGGTGCATGCTTCCCCATTAGAAAAATTAAATATTCCATATTTTAAAGCATCAATCTGATGCATTTTGAGATACTTCTTTTGCCAACCTGGGGAGAGCTGGAGAAACGTAACTTCAGCCATGAGTCATGTGGCTAGTTAGAGACTTCCATGCTTAATGCGAGCGCGGATGGCGCGCGAGCGAATTTTTTTGGCTGATTTGAGCGAAAAATAGTTTTTGGACACATCCGTTTGTCCAATTGGTAAACATTGTCTAGTGAAGGTAATACGTTTACGTTTCTTAGCCTGGCTTTCCATCTTTATATTGTCTCTATAGCTAGCTTTCCATCTGTCGATGTCACTGTCGTGTGTAAAAAATCTACCTCTTCAAAGACGGTAGCGTAAATTTATAATTTTCGTGCGCGATATGCCTACTTCTCAAACTTGCTCCAGATGTCTAGGCCAGCCTATCCCTACCATTATTTAGAATTGTGTTTTAAAACAACATAGATTTGCAATGGAAAAGTTGTAAATGAGTAGGACAACATTGCTCGTGATGGACTAGGCAGACTGCCAAAATCGGCTGGAGAACTCCAGACCCGGCCGCTTATGTGCCGGGGCTCCGCCCCGGACAGCCCCGGCCCAATTTAAACTCTGCATGTTTTCTCTCTTGCAATGATCGTTATCTGGTTTCCCCTCAGAAACGAATGAAGTGGTAGCACCCAATTTTAAACGTGTACAGACGTCAAAACGTGTACAGACGTAAAAAATTAACGTGTACAGACGTAAAAAATTAACGTCTGTACACGTTCATTTTTGACGTCTGTACACGCACGCAAATTTAGACGTTTTGGCACATAATGAACTGCGTTGTCGTGACCTTCGAATTGGTGTAACTATAGCGTATTTTATCATCACATGATCAAATAGAGACTTGACATTGGACAACAACATACATATTACCCAGCAGTCATCATTGCTAATCACAAAAATACCAAAGAAAATAAGAACTTATTCATTTCATTGAATAGTTTTTCGATAGTTTCTATAATATATGTAGGATAAGCATATGATTTTGGTATAAATTGCTACTTTTCCCCAAAAAATTATAACAACCATGACTGAGATAAGTTTGTCTTTTTAGGTGTATAAATAACATTTGACACTGTTGTTAGATTATCATCAACGTGTAGTTGAACATAAGCATATCTGAGAGAGAGTACGGTGTTGAACCGAGGGAGGGGCCCGTCGATCGATGGTGGGGGGGGGGTGGCCCGCGTCGAGTGACGCGTGCACCCCATGGGCCCAGGTGCAGCCGCACCTGCTGCACCCCCTATAGCTACGCTCCTGATTAGTGCATAAGAACGGTTGATAAATGAGGCCCTTGGTCTCTATCATTCTCTCTTAATATATTTCTCTCTCTCATCTGACTTTCTCTGGTCTCACCTTAACACAATATATTTGCCCTTGCCCATGGACGCATTAAAACCCTCAAACCTGCAGGTCTTTTTTCCCCCAGTAAAAAGGAATCTAAATGCAAACAAAGTCAGTCGCCATGGCAATCTTTCCACAGTATCTGTACTGGTAGGCCTCGCCGAGGCGTGTCTCAACGGCATTCCTGATTTGTGTAACGTGATTACAATATGAGTTTAGAATTCCAAACTCTTCATAAGGAGAACATTTCATTATAATGACACTAATCCATGGCTTATTAAACAGATGACTTTGGTGTAGCACCGGCGTGATAGGATGTGTGTGTGCACACCTTCCTGCTTGATCACAGATGTTAATCTTTCATTTCTTGCCCTGTGAAAAATAGCAGCAAAGCTTATCAGACTTACAGCTAAATGGTAGAGGATTCCAGTTAATGTGTTATGTGACCCCTGCCAAATCTATCAAAATCTGTCCAAAAACACAAGCACACAATACTTTCTCACGTTTTCGTGTTTTGAGTAGCTCATTTGTGTATGTGTGTTTGTGTGTGTACACGTACCGCCACTGGCTGAGTGACACTTCTCATCAACAGGCCATTTCAATCAGCCGCAGTTTAAAGACCAAGCAGAGGTCTCAACAGATTGTGTGCGCATGCACGTCTGGCTAAGAGTGCCCTTCCAATGTGGGTCTTACAGTAATCCCCAAAACATGTTAGCGAGAGAGAGAACATAAATGAGAGAGAGCAAGATTGAGAGAACGAGAGAGAAAGCGAGAACGAGAACAAAAGAGAGATTGAATGTCTGCTTTATGCAAGTGAGTAACTGTGATCGTAGGTGAGAAAGAAATGTTGTTGTGCTCTCCCACACGCCAATCAGCACAAAAAGCACTCGTTCCAATGGGTCTGGCGTGGAATATTATTTTACAGGGAATACATTGATTGTGACTCTGAGCTTTATCAGTGTGCGTGCATTATCATTAAGCGGAGAGTAGAGATGGTGTGGAGGGTGAGTGCAAGAGATAGCAAGGGATAGTGAAACTTTGGGATGAAGATGGATGCCAAATAAAAGCTGTGTAAATAAAATACAGTCCTGGTTTCATTAAGCAGAGAAAATGGCACACGTTTACACGCACACACTAAATAAGACTATGGCAGCGGTGCCAGTACAAATTTCTCAGTCATTGTTCAGGGGAAGCTTGATGATGATAGGAAAGAAGTTGTATAGTGGAGAGGTTACGAAATATCACTCTTTTGCTTTACTTACTTTTTCAGAAGTCGTGCTTGTCCTTTATATGTCCAATTTATATGCAAATGCATTCTGTGGTAGTGTTGGTGTGTGACTGTCTAGCAGAGATGTCAAGGGGAGTTAGCTGATGAGAAAGGGGAAATTCTGGTTAACTGGACTCATATGCCATGATTGTAACACCTCGACATTCACCTGGTGCTCTTGTAAACACTGTAAGTGGCTCCATGTAAAACAAGTTACTGTTGAACTGAAAAGGGGTCATCAGGACATTTCTGGTACTTAAAGAAAACTTTTTTTCCTCTATTTCTTTGTCTTCCATATGACCTTTGCTGTCTCCCTCCTCAGGTAATGTATTTGTGGTTAGCCTGGCGTTTGCAGACCTGGTGGTGGCTTTCTACCCCTACCCCCTGGTCCTCTATGCGCTCTTTCACGACGAATGGTCCCTCGGTGACACGCAGTGCATGGTGAGACATTTTCCGCCGTATTTACACATTGAAATCTGAAAAAGGAGGAGAAAATGGATCAGATATTCATTCTCCTGCTCTTTTCTCTTTTTCTTTCATCCTGTTCTTTGGCTTAAATCTCTTCTCTTGCCGCCCTCTTACTTAAACAATTCCATCCCCCTGTCCTCCTACCCCCCCCAATACACACACGCACATACATATACACACACACAACAACACACACACACAAACACACGCATAATACACACCCACACACACGCATACATACAGGTGAGTGGCTTCCTCATGGGTCTCAGCGTGATCGGCTCCATCTTCAACATCACGGGCATCGCCGTGAACCGCTACTGCTACATCTGCCACTCTTTCTCCTACCACCGCCTATACAGCTTCCGCAACACGCTGTTCTTCGTCGCTCTAATCTGGTTGCTCACCGTCCTGGCCATCCTCCCCAACCTGTTTGTGGGCTCCCTGCGCTATGACCCCAGGGTCTACTCCTGCACTTTTGCCCAGAACGTCAGCAGCTCCTACACTGTGGCCGTGGTGGTGATTCACTTCCTGGTCCCCATCGCCGTGGTGACCTTCTGCTACCTAAGAATATGGGTGCTGGTCATCCAGGTGGGTGTGTTCCTGGTTTGCTGCCTTGGGATCTGTGCCGTCATTTGCTGAGATGTGTCACATGATGACTTGAGACTTGAGGCTGGATTGCTTGGAAGTTGAGATTTCTGTTTGACATTGCTAACTCTTTGTCTGTGTCTCACGTAGGTGAGGAGAAAAGTGAAGACCAACGAGGGCCCCCGCCTTAAACCGAGTGACATGCGGAACTTCGTCACAATGTTTGTTGTCTTTGTTCTATTCGCCATCTGCTGGGCTCCACTCAACCTGATTGGCTTGGCTGTAGCCATAGACCCACCCCGTCTGGCCCCTCGCATCCCTGAGTGGCTGTTTGTGGTCAGCTACTTCATGGCTTACTTCAACAGCTGCCTGAATGCCATAATCTATGGCCTCCTCAACAGAAACTTCCGGAACGAGTACAAGCGCATTATCACGTCCGTCTGGGTGTCGCGCCTGCTGTACACAGAGACGTCACGGGCCGCCACAGATCCCGGTAGAAGCAGGCCGTCCCCGGGGCCGCAGTTTAACAACAACGAGTCATTCAAAGACCTGAAAGACAGAAGTCTGAAATCTTAGCTTGAACTGTCTGGTAACTGTGGCTGACATCTCCTTTAGAGAAAGTATTTGGTATAGCATTGAATGTTACTGTACGTAAGACACACTCTGAACTGTGACCTGAACTGTCCATTCTTTTGTAATAGGCTGCCTGCCTTTGTCTTGTGGTGATGTTAATTTTAACTTGTGAGGCAAAGGTTCTTATGAAGGTTTACCATATCTTTAAGGAGCACTTTTCTTGAAAACTAATTGTTGTCCATCAATCTTCCCTACATATTGAATGATGGAAAAGCACTGTTGGTGGGTAATAACCCCGGAAAGTGAGAACATTTTAATTATCTTATTTGAATACCATTTGCATGCACACCACACTCTTTGAAGATTGAGAATAAATTCAGTACTAACCCACCAAAACATTATATTTTGTAGATCAATGGATTTAATTGTATCAGTAGGTAATTACCAAAAATGTTGTTTGGGTAAAGTGCTCCTTCACCTCAGAGCTCAGGGTGACTGTGAAAATATTTGTTCTGAATCCATGCCAGAAAAAGTACAATACCCAATTTAAAAAAAGAAGGGAATTTAATATATTTTACTCTATTTTCAGTACATTCTCTTTTTGTATAGTTGCTTGAGTCAAAATAGGGTTTTATTATGCTTATAATTCAGTAGGTTGTTATGTTAATTTATGAATGTATAGAATAAATCTATGGAATATAGAGTATATGGTTGTGATAATGAACTTAGAAATGTATGTTACTTATTTCATAATATTAATACTATAAAAAACACTGCCTTACACCCAGGAAAATAACACTAGTTTACAGTGTTTATTGTTGAACTTAGTACAAATTCAAAGTGCCAAATCATCACCTCGGAACCAAAACATCAAAGTGTTTATGCCAAAATGTTTTATTTTTAATGACTTGACACAGTGTGTAGCAATGCTACACACTGGGTCAGTGTGAACTGTGAGGCTACAACTTCCTTGTAAAAAAGCACAATATGATGACGACTGATATTTTTGCCTCAAACTGCCTCTTAGAAACATACTACACATTTTGCATACTCAAACTATGCTGATTGGCAGAGTGACTACAGACAGGGATGGGGAGAAAAACCTATTCAGAAGTGTGAAGGGCTGAAAATGTGGTAGTTGTATGATGGCCTGGGTAGGATAGCTCTACTGAGTCACTACCCAGCTTCCATCCTAGTAAATGTCAAGTCTGGACATGAGAGACTCATATCGTGTCCCAGGGAATAGGCAACAGTGAACTTGCATGCCAGTGTTTTCTCTTCGGTTTATGATGAACCACGTTTTGGGAGAAAAAAAAGGGGAACAAGGGGATGAGTGCGGATCGAGATCCTGGTAGTGTGAATGAAAAGAGCTGGAGGAATGTAATGGCGTCTGTTTGACATTTAGCCTACACGCTAATTCGACAGGGGAGCGTGGCACCCGGGCCTGTACACAGACAACATGTTTTGTTTGTGCAACAAGAAAAAGTGTTATGTGTTTACATGTTTTTTTTAGAGCCTCAACACCTGATTGAACAAATAAAAATCAACATGATCGTTACCTTGTGTGATGTCGTTGAAGGAACATTGGGGTTGGTGAAACGTTATTTAGAGCAGTTCACATCGGTTGAACCAAAGCTAAAATCATGCATTTAATCTGTCCGTGCTATGTGGAGTAGCTGAATCTTGAATTAGCACCAAAATAAAAACGAATTTGTTGACAGCCGGGGCCTGTACTACGAATCAAGATTTTGCGTTAGCGAGGTAACTTCAGGTTCAACCCAGGTATTTCTGTATCACGACGGTGGATCACTTGTTACCGGGGTAAATCGCCATGGTAACACATGCTGAACGGCTAACCTGGGGGGTATTCCAGGGGGGTATTCCAGGTAGCCAGTTTAGTGAAAACTCAGAGTAGTTTAACCCTGAAAACAGGCAAACTCAGAGGTTTCCGTTCCAGAAAGAGAGGTAACGAAACCTTTTGGTAAGTTACCATGGTAACTTACTCCTTGAAACTAACCTGCTCGCTAGCAGTGAATTTGGTGAAGTAGGACAACGTTTTTTGTCGCCGGGTGGCATGGTGGATCCTAGTATCTGAGCTCCATTGATGTTGGCTTTCAATAGTTCTCATGTCCGCGCTTAACTCTGAGTTGACGTACTCCAAGTTGAGTTGAGTATTCATATCAGCTTTTCTGGAACCGAATTCTCAGAGTTTCCCATGTTAGAGTAACTCAACTCAAAGTTTGTTAAACCCGCTACCTGGAATACCCCCCTCAGAGATCAACCGGTATAAAAGCCCCGCCCACTAACTACTTTTTGAGGATAATGGCGTCACCGTTCCACCGTTAATAGAAGATGTGGAGCTTGGTGCGCGGATATTGAGAGGTGCGCTCACAACAGCCAGAACATCAGAATCAGAAAGGGTTTTAATCGCCATGAAAGTTTGCACAGACAAGCAATTTGCTTTGGCAGGAAGGTGCATTAAACATAGGAATCTTAAAAAAGGTAATATGAGATCTAACTATAACAAAAGTCGCCTACATAGACTAGCAATACTTAGAATTAAATTAATTTAGAGAAACATTTAGAGACCGACAAATCCCTTTGGCATTCCCTGATGAGTATCTTAATGAAAGATATAGATTATGTGACACATCGAAGCCGTGAGCTCACAGTCCCACAGACTGTAGGCCTATGCATAGCGTTGCGTTATTTCGCTCTACGGGTACTTTTATGTAGTGTCATGTTGACATGTTATCCCTATTCACTGGGGTGTCTCACTGTCTCCCCTTAACCCATTCTGCTGTCCTTGGGTTGCTTTGACCCATTTTCTAATTATTTCCATATCCGAATTTTGGGTTTCCTTCAACCAAAACATTTAAAACCAAAAAGAACAATGTGTATGGTAGGCATTGGTAGCCTACCGTACAATGCTCTTCACAAGTTAAATCAATTATCATTTCACTACTTTCATTGAATTTGGATGTTTCATTCACTTTTATAGACTTTTTCAAAAATAATAAATAGGACATTGAAAAAAAGAAATTGTGAAAAACCCCACAAAAGACTCAATAGGCATTTACATTTACATTACATTTACATTTATTCATTTAGCAGACGCTTTTATCCAAAGCGACTTCCAAGAGAGAGCTTTACAAAAGTGCATAGGTCACTGATCATAACAACGAGATATCCCCAACATTGCAAGTAGTCAAACATGAATCATACATTGTGAAAAAAAACAAAAATAAGTGCCAAAGGGAAAAATCATAAGAGCATGAAGTTAAACAAGTTACAATCGGACAACATGAATCTAAAAGTGCACCTGTGGACGAGCAAACAACAGTAAACTACCTCACAGCGAGTACAATAATTTTAATCAGTTACAGCTAACCGACAAGAGCAGCAGCTCTCTAAGTCAGAGTCCTTGTGATCCTGGAAGAAACTAACATCATGTCCAGCAGATCTTTCCTAGGTACCGTTGTATTCCCGGAACAAGTGTGTCTTGAGCCTATTCTTGAAGGTGGGGAGACAGTCAGTGTCTCTGATGGAGGTGGGGAGTTGATTCCACCACTGGGGGGCCAGACAGGGGAAGAGCTTGTGTTGGGACCGGGCGGTCTTGAGCGGTGGGACCACCAGACGGTTGTCAGAGGAGGCACAGGCACAACAAAAAAAACACAAAAAGGTATAAAAAGACCAAAACCTCATGTTCTCCCTTTCCTAGGAACACAGAAAAAGAATGTCAGTGTAACTAAGTTTAGTGTCATTCATTCAGTCATGTACTATCTGCCCAAAAGATGAGTCGGCATTGAGTAATAGTCTCTGGTCCATTGCCTGTTAGGGGGACTGATGAGATCTACAGCAGACTTGTCTCTCTTAACCGCTGGTTGGCTCGCTTCTGCTCAGACCAGGGTTTAGGATTCGTAGATAATTGGTCTCGTTTCTGGGCCAAACCTGGCTTGTTGAAGGGTGACGGACTCCATCCGAGCTGGAGAGGTGCCCTTCTATTGTCTGGGAATATTGAAGCTAGTTTATACCAGGCCTGACAATCACTAAAACAAGCCGGGCCACTGTCTCTTAGAGAGTCTGATAGGTATGTTGATAGGCATGTTATGAGCTGTTTGGGGCCCGATAGCTTAGCTTGTAGTGTAGCCAGTGTGGTTGCTGATGTTGTTTTTCCCCATTGAGACAGTGTCGCCCCGCCCCTTTTCTACATTTCGGCCTTCAATTATTAGGAATTATACCAATTTAACATGTATTCAGCCTTGCTCCCCGGTTGCTCCTCCTATTAAGTTTTCTGATGACAGTGCCACCTTCTCAGAAGAATTGTCTACTTTTAAAGCTGCCAAAAACCCACACTGGAATGCTAAACATCAGATCTCTATACACAAAGGCCGTTTTGATTAATGATCTGATGTCTGAAAGTCGTGGCGCATCCTTTGTTATCTCACATATATATTTATTATTATTCTTAGTATTCTTTTTGCCCCCCTAAGGCTCGGTCAATATTTGGACTACATAGAGAACGTCGATGTCAAAAGTTTTGTCTTGGTCTCGATTGCGTTGGCATTACTTTTGTTTACGTTCCATTGCACAGTTTAGGAGGATACAACGTTTTTGTGGCATAAAGTTGATTTTGTCGGCAAAGGGTAGACTACTCAGTTATAATAGCCTACGTCACAGCGTCGGCACATGATAGCAACGACGCATTAGATACGACGTGCATAGAAGACTGTTGCACAGCAAAGATGGTATCGTGCCGCCCCCCTAGCATCCGTCAATATCTTTATTACTTAGAAAACGTCATGTCAAAAGTTGGTAGCCATTGAGTTGCTTATCTTTTTATTTACCTGGCTAACTTGCTAGCCAGTCACTGACGCTACTAACGTCACGAAATACGCGTGACTACCTCTAGCAGAACATTAGTGTAGCAGCTTGTTAACTTCTGGGAGATAGCTAGGCTATAGCTTTAACGCTGCTGCAAGGCAGCTGCAGAAACGCCACAAGCAAAGAGGCCAGGGTGATAACTATTTACAAATTTTACTTTGTGATATGAAACACAATTGTGAAGTGTAATGTACAATATAAGCTGATATTATTGAGGAACTACATTTACTTTCGGAAACCGTTGTCTACTATTTCACTGAAGCATTAGCATCATGACATTAGCCTATGTTGCCCGGGCAACACATACTACAGCGGTCTATGATGCATCTGTTTTCAATCGTTAAAATAAACATTACTCACAAATACATTTGCGTTGTACAATTTATTATGACAAGATTACAAGTAAACGATTTGTTGGTGAAATAATCATTACCTGTGATTTCAAACCAGTACTGCAACGCTGTAGCCTACGCGAGACACTGTGTAGCTAACAAAAACATCCACAGCTGTTTATAGGAAGTCAAACGGCGACAGAACATGTTCGGCACTCCCTTAAATCAAAAGTATTTCAATAGGTGAAACTGTCTGACTACTAACCCGAACTTCATTGACACAGCCTAAACTTCAATCTGTTCATTAAGCAATATTTAATTTTAGCCTAAACCATACAACGGAACGTTCAACCAACGATCGCCACCAAGACGAACACTGTAGTATAGCTACAATTTACCGGGGCAGCTTCTCCACAAAGGGCTATATCGCATTTTGCGTTGTTACTGACAATGATCGCTATTGAGCTTTTTATGCATGAGCGATTTTCCACTAAATAAATGTCAAGCTTATTTACGTTTTTGGGGGCATGTCATAAGTTAGCAGACATAGAGCTACTGTTTGAATCGCGATTCCATCTGAAATATTTCCAGTGATAACGTTGTTACAGTAGCTTCTTTCCAAGGGTGTTCTTAATGAATTATTATGCAATAGACTGTGAGTAGGCTAAATGCTTGAAAATATCACTAGAAGGGAAAAACTTAAAGGGACGGACAAGCAGGCACACCCTCACAATTTCCCCAGAAATTGTATGCTCTCTAGTTTTGTATAGTTACTCTATACCGGCCCCCCGGCCCGTATTCGCTCTTCCTAGAGTAATTTGCAGATTTTAGTGCTGATCTTGTGACATATACTGATAATATCTTAATTATGGGTGATTTTAACATTCATGTGGATGACCCAAACGATCCTTTAAGTAAGGCCTTTACTGCACTAATGTATTCCACAGGTCTCACTCAGGTGGTTTCCAAACCTACCCATCTTCACTCGCATACGTTGGATTTAGTACTCACGCGGGGAATCAAGATTAGTGACGTCACTGTCCACCCCCACTGTGATGTATTGGTAATTGCATTACCACACCAGTAGGGGGTGCTATGCTATGTTCAATAGCAGATGTATGCATCAATAAATAAACCAGTGTAGAACTATAACCAAATGAGGTCGGTCGTCACTCAGAGTTGTCTTGCATATTGATGCTATATAATAGTGCATAATTACACTATAATGACTAGGAAAGTCATTACACCCACAATCCTATATTATCAGACCATTGCCTGGTTACCTTCAAAATGGATCTCTGCCAAAGCCTTGGAGGCACTCTGAATATTTCTACTAGCTGCTGCATAACCCCAAACACAGCTCTGGAACTGGCTAATATTCTACCCGCTGCACTAGAAGCACTTGACGTCCCAAATAAATCATTACATGCTAAAACAAGGGATCTGAATGTGGTTCTTCAGCTATCCCTAGATTATGTTGCCCCACTCAAACCAAGGAAAAGAAAAGACAAGAAACTGGCTCCATGGTATTCAGAGGAAACCTGTACTCTAAAGAGGTCCACTAGAAAACTAGAACATAAGTGGCGTACCACTAAATTGGAGGTTTTCCGCCTGGCCTGGAAGGACAGCCAAATGGAGTACAAGCAAGTCCTCATCAGGTCCAGATCATAATATTTCTCTAAGTTGATAAGTAAGAACAAAGACAATACAGTAACACTTTATTTGAAGTTGCGTTAATAAGAGTGACATGACCATGACATGACACATGAAAGGATGTTTATGAATGTTCATGAATGTTGTCATTAGGTGTCATTCGGTTAATTATGTCATTTCTTATGCAAGGTTGACATTGTTTGTGATGTCTTTGTTATGACAACTTGACATTAGCTTAGATGAGATAACCTGTCAATGTCTTTGTCATGACAACTTGACATTAACTGAGACAAAATAACCTGTCAATGTCTTTGTCATGACAACTTGACACTAACTGAGACAGATTGATATCCCTGAAGTTTAAACAACGGTGTAATATTGTGGTGATTACGTGTTCCATACATTTTTTAAGGCAGTGTATTTAGCTTTATGTGTTAGCATTAAATACTACCGTCATATGTGGTTGGTCGTCATAAAGATGTCATTAAGTGTTATTACACTGTCAAATGCTTTTATAAGTCTCATGAAAACGTTTTGACCTAAACTAGTGGTACAACTTTGAATTGTCATAATGATGTAATTAAGTGCCAAAACACTGTCAAATGCTTTTATAACAGTGTCATGAAGATTTTCCTTGACCGCAACTACAGTGGTAACATTTTCACTCGTCATAAAGATGTTAATAAGGGTTATTACACTGTCAAATGCTTCTATAACAGTGTCATGAATACTTTCCTTGACCTCAAGTACAGTGGTAACATTTTCACTTGTCATAAAGGTGTCACAAGTGCTATAACACTGTCAAATACTTTTATAACAGTGTCATGAATATTTTCTTTGCCCTCAACAACAGTGGTACAGTATTTTATTATATTTGCACAACATTCCCAGCATGTACATTTTGTACTAAGAAAAAATATGCACATGAACTTCTTACTAAAACAGTGGGTTCCAACATATTCTCTGCAGACATTCTGTACATTGTGTTTAAAAAACAACAATCCAAACATAACCCATCAGCTGCTTTTCATACAAATATCAAGCATACCAGATACTTAAGTAATGGGCAACTTTAGGGTAAGAAACCATGAGATTAGCAGAAAGTCCTTGACGTTTTTCAGTTCCCTGTTGGCCTCCTCCAGGTATTTAATGTTACCACTGTAGTTGAGGTCAAGGAAAATCTTCATGACACTGTTATAAAAGCATTTGACAGTGTAATAATGTAGCCGATGTGTATCGGTGAAACTCACTCCTCAGGTATTTAATGAGCCACCCGCGTCACTGAAGGCTAGCTTTTCTTTGGCGTAGTTGGTAGTGGTGGCGCTTGGGAAGCCAGAGGTGGCGAGTTCGACTCCCGGTGGGAGCGATCTCCCCGGTGTTTGTCATGACAAAGTCATCACAAACAATGTCAACCTTGCATAAGAAATGACATAATTAACCGAATGACACCAAATGACAACATTCATGAACATTCATAAACATCCTTTCATATGTCATGGTTATGACAGTGCTATGACAGTGTCATGTCACTCTTATTAACGTAACTTCAAATAAAGTGTTACCCACAATACTAAGTCCTATTTGATGCTGTTGCAAAACTCACTAAGAAAAGTACACTCTGTGTTACTGATCTCTCTCCCAATGATTTCTTAGAATTCTTTGACCAAAAAATCTATGCAATAAGGGACAAATTGCAGACTTGTCCTGGAGGAGTGGCCATCAACACTGAATTTTCCTCTATACCCAGCATGCTACATGTCGAGGCTCTCACTCATTTTAACCCTATTTCTATGGAAGCGTTCATCGAGCTGATAGATTCATCGAAACCCACCAGTTGCCTTCTCGATCCCCTCCCTGCCAAACTTCGTAGGGAACTCCCTATTATTGGACCATCCATGCTTAGTATTATTAATGAATCTATTGTAACTGGCCAAGTCCCTGACAATTTCAAACAAGCAATTATTAAGCCCCTTCATAATTAGAAGCTCTGGGGTAAACTTTCACTGTTATGCAGATGATACTCAGCTTGTCTTTAAAGCCTGGGGATTTACCATACGCTATGGAAAAATGTGTTTCTGGGTTGCGAGCTTGGATGGCAACAAATTTCCTTCTTCTCAATTCGGATAAAACCGAGGTTCAAATTTTTGGTCTTAAAAAATACAGAAATAATTTCTCCAATCTGACTTTAGACGGCATCAAAGTCTCTCAAAGCCAACTGGTAAAAAATGTAGGAGTCACAATGGACCCAGACCTTTTGTTTGAGTACCATATGAAGCAAATTACTAGAACTGCATTTTTCCATCTACGTAACATTGCCAAAGTACGAAAATGTCTCTCAAAAGATGATGCTGAAAAACGAATACATGCATTTGTTACATCCCGATTGGACTATTGCAATGTGTTGTTCTCTGGCCTCCCAAATACCTACATATAAAATTTACAACGGGTACAAAATGCTGCTGCTAGATTATTGATTAGAACCAGAAAGTTTGATCACATAACTCCTATTCTCGTCTCTTTACACTGGCTTCCCAACCAAGCCAGAGCTGATTTCAAGGTTCTACTACTAACCTACAAATCTCTGCAAGGATTAGCACCGCTGTACCTCTCTGGTCTCCTTGCACCCTATCGCCCCACAAGGTCACTTAGATCTCAAGATGCCGGCTATCTGGTGGTTCCCAAAATAAAATAAAAAAACTGTTGGAGGCAGGGCGTTCTCATATAGAGCACCTCTTCTCTGGAACAAATTACCTGTCTCAATTAAGGAGGCTGATACTGTTTCGACATTCAAAATTAGGTTAAAAACGTTCTTGTTTAGTCAATTCTATGGCTGCTAAAGTTAAGTATGTATGTATGTACTTTCAATGTAAACTTGTGGTGTGTGTTTTTTCTGTGTGTATCACATGTAACTTTTACAATTTTAAATTGCAAATAAAGCTCATATGTTCACGTTGCCCCCAAATATAAGTAAACCTGTTACTGTATATTGTTATATTTCCCATTACTAGTTGGTGACGACGGGGAATTCTCACCCTTATTCTAAAAATAATTTATTTTAGAGTTCTTTCCCCTGGAACAGATTTTATGTTCCAACCGAGGGGGGCTGGCGGTGTCTTAGTGTCTAGGGCTGCATAAAATACCCTTTTTTACTCTGCTAAATTGCTTCATTAGTCCACACTTGACCGGTGGGATCTCATTCTAATATGATTGTAACTGTTAGCTGCTCCTGGCATTCTCTAATCCCTGTTTTCCTCTCTCTGTCCCCCCTCCGCACATCCTTTGTGTTTATTATGTTTTTTAATATTTTTTATTTGCTCCCAAGATCATTTTCCACTGCCAGGGTTGTAACAAAAATAATACAGCAATAAAAGTTTAACGTTATGGAATGCACACGTGTAATTATGGTCACATCTTGTGCCTGGGGCAGTGATATCAGTAATAAGTCATGTAGTTTACGCATTTACAGCATCTGCTATTTTCTGCCAGCTTGGCAGCAGCGACTGTTGACTTTTGCCTGTATTATATGTCTGTATTCCTGATATGTTTGTATAACAATATTTCATGCAGGAGGAGTACACAAAGTTTGTAAGATTATTGTCCGCTTCTCCTCCGTGAAATATGCGGCTCTTATTTTGTCCATGTTTGCAATTGGATATACGGTGCAAACACCGCCCCTTTATGTGAACGCGCACGTCTCTAGATTGGAAAGATCTGGGTTGAGTTAGAGAGTTGATAACCGCCGTTGTGATACCGCTTATCGCGATTGCGATTGTTAGGCTTCGCGTAGCCGGGTAACTGAAAGGGGCCTGTGCTACGAATCAAGATCAACATGCTCTGGATTAGGCCTACTTTCAGTTACCCGGCTACACAAAGCGAGACAATCGCAATCACGATAAACGGTCCACAAAAGAAATAAAAATAATAATAACTGGAATATGAGAAGAGATAGTACATGACTGAATGAATGACACTAAACTAAGTTACACTGACATAATTCCTATATGTTTAATGTAGGCTATGCACCTTCCTGCCAAAGCAAATTGCTTTTCTGTGCAAACTTTCATGGCGATAAAAACCCTTTCTGATTCTGATGTTCTGGCTGTTCTGAGCGCATCTCTCAATATCCGCGCACCAAGCTCCACATCTTCTATGAATGGTAACGCCATTATCCTCGAGAATGAGTTAGTGGGCGGGGCTTTTATACCGGTGGATCTCTGATCTCCAACTATAACCTGCTCCTGACCAGGGGGGTATTCCATCAACGTCGATTAAGGAAAAGCGAGACTTATTTCGCCAAGTCTCACTTACTTTAGCGAGAGTTCCGTTCCATTAAGGTGGCTTATTTTAGTTCAAGCTACGTAACCAAGGTAACTTATACTTCGGAACTAGCCTGCTCCGTGTCAGGCTAAAAGTCAAGCTAAACTAATATGTGTTGCAAAGAATTTCAAACAAGCGGAAACAGAATCTGAAAAGACAGTTCCGTCGAGTAAATTCTTGCGCGCAAAACACTTTAGTCCGTGTTCGGAAACGTAGCCTAAATTAAGACTTTTTGAAGTGCATAGCCTACATGAACGATTTACGTGTTTAATTCATTTCCAAAAAATATATAAATTTAAATAAACAAGTTAAGAAATAATGTCACAGTTTTCAAAAGCCATTGGTTAAGTGACATAAAATAAGGCCTTTAGAAACTAAACAGAGCGTCTAGACAAGTTACAATCGCTTATGGCGTATCCGTTCTTTGACAACCCTTTTATTTGTTATCTTAATAAATGCGTGCGGCAAGTTATTTTGAAGTAGGCCTAATTGATTAGGTCTAATTGTGTTCAAGATGTGAAGACAAAAACATTATTAGCCCGCATCAAGTTCAATTAACCATGGCCATCTTCAGTGTTTTGAATTTGATCCTACAATTTTCAATTGCTGCCACGTTCTTTTTTGGGTTATATTCTCCATCTCGTGTTGAGAATATCGGCCATAGGCCAGCCTACTGTCAGAACGGTTTCAAACAGCTCATCAAATTACACTAATTATCAGTGAATCACTGAATGCATATATGTTAATTTGGTATGTCTACAATTTACGCTTTTTAACGGTCGTAATGGTTTGACAAGTTTTCTCCCATGTCATGTTAATTGCGGCAACCCTTTTTTGGGACAACTCCAAAAAAACTCAAAAGAACAATTTACGCTGCTGAAACAACACCACTCTGCTGGTTTACGCTTTGCTTTTTGCGACATAACTCCTCTTTTCGACGATCGCCTTATCTGGGCTGCACAGTCTAAGCTTATTGAGGTCTAGCTTGAGTTAGCGTTGCCTGTTAGTGGAACGGAACGTTAGTGGAACGGTTTGAGGCTTAAGTCTGAGTTGACGTTTACCCAAGTGAGACTTATTCGTTTTAGCGAGACTTGCGTTAGCGACGTTGATGGAATACCCCCCTGGTTAGCCGTTCAGCATGTGTTACCATGGCGATCTACACCGATAACAAGTGATCCACCTTCGTAGTACAGAAAACCCTGGGTTGAACCTGAAGTTACCTCGCTAACGCCAAATCTTGATTCGTAGTACAGGCCCCAGGCCCCTGCTGTGTTCTCAGCTGATGTTGTTGTGGTGTCAACCAATGCTGGGGGGTATTCCATCAACGTCGCTAACGCAAGTCTCGCTAAAACGAATAAGTCTCACTTGGGTAAACGTCAACTCAGACTTAAGCCTCAAACCGTTCCACTAACGTTCCGTTCCACTAACAGGCAACGCTAACTCAAGCTAGACCTCAATAAGCTTAGACTGTGCAGCCCAGATAAGGCGATCGTCGAAAAGAGGAGTTATGTCGCAAAAAGCAAAGCGTAAACCAGCAGAGTGGTGTTGTTTCAGCAGCGTAAATTGTTCTTTTGAGTTTTTTTGGAGTTGTCCCAAAAAAGGGTTGCCGCAATTAACATGACATGGGAGAAAACTTGTCAAACCATTACGACCGTTAAAAAGCGTAAATTGTAGACATACCAAATTAACATATATGCATTCAGTGATTCACTGATAATTAGTGTAATTTGATGAGCTGTTTGAAACCGTTCTGACAGTAGGCTGGCCTATGGCCGATATTCTCAACACGAGATGGAGAATATAACCCAAAAAAGAACGTGGCAGCAATTGAAAATTGTAGGATCAAATTCAAAACACTGAAGATGGCCATGGTTAATTGAACTTGATGCGGGCTAATAATGTTTTTGTCTTCACATCTTGAACACAATTAGACCTAATCAATTAGGCCTACTTCAAAATAACTTGCCGCACGCATTTATTAAGATAACAAATAAAAGGGTTGTCAAAGAACGGATACGCCATAAGCGATTGTAACTTGTCTAGACGCTCTGTTTAGTTTCTAAAGGCCTTATTTTATGTCACTTAACCAATGGCTTTTGAAAACTGTGACATTATTTCTTAACTTGTTTATTTAAATTTATATATTTTTTGGAAATGAATTAAACACGTAAATCGTTCATGTAGGCTATGCACTTCAAAAAGTCTTAATTTAGGCTACGTTTCCGAACACGGACTAAAGTGTTTTGCGCGCAAGAATTTACTCGACGGAACTGTCTTTTCAGATTCTGTTTCCGCTTGTTTGAAATTCTTTGCAACACATATTAGTTTAGCTTGACTTTTAGCCTGACACGGAGCAGGCTAGTTCCGAAGTATAAGTTACCTTGGTTACGTAGCTTGAACTAAAATAAGCCACCTTAATGGAACGGAACTCTCGCTAAAGTAAGTGAGACTTGGCGAAATAAGTCTCGCTTTTCCTTAATCGACGTTGATGGAATACCCCCCTGTTGTGTAGTCACTTAATGTTGTGGTGTTGTAAGTAGTTGATTTTTTTTTAAATGCAAAGTTTTTATAAATTAATTGTTGTTAATGTATTGTGTTGTGTGTCAATGTTGTTGTGTTTTCAACTTTTGTTTGCTTCCGCTAATGTTATTGTGTGGGCCGGTATCAGCCATATCAGCAGTGCCCAGGTTCCAAGTGCTCAGCCATTCCCTGGGGGGTATTCCAGGTAGCCGGTTTTGTGAAAACTCTGAGTTGTTTAACCCTGAAAACAGGCAAACTCCGAGGTTTCCGTTCCAGAAAGAGAGGTAACGAAACCTTTTGGTAAATTGCCATGGTAACTTACGCTGTGAAACTAACCTGCTCGCTAGGTGGTTAGTTCCATGCCATACTCTGAGTTTTACCTATCCCCTCCCACTTTCTGAGTTTGATAGCGTTGGAAGACATGGGATATCGTTTCCTGGTTCAGCCGAGCGATCTCGAACTAAATTAAATTCGCTTAGTTATACGCCAGGAGACGATTTTAAGACTGCGATTTGATGTGCTTTAATTCCCTGATTAATGCCTAAGTTAACGTTACCGTTTCCCGTCACAATCTGTAATTTATTTGAGCAACATTCTCAGCCCTTGGGTCTTCATCGCTAGTGTTATACGCCGTGGACGTGCACACAGAATTGACCAAAAGCTTTTTGGCACTGAAATAAAGACACATCATTGAAATTGTAGGATTTGGTCTTCTTCATTGCCTACATATAGAAATCTAACAATGAGTAGGCTAGGCCTAGCCTTGGTTTGAAGGAAGATCAGAAACTGAACAGTGTATTAACATTAACCAAATAATGCCAATAGCCTACCAATTGCAGTTATTTGACTTTGGGTTCAATCAAAGCAAGAATGGTCAAATTAAGGTGAAATAATATAATCATGTAATCATATTACAAATGAATGAAATCAATGAAGGTTAACTAGGCTACTCTACCATGACTATTGTAAACCAGAGATAGGCTACAAAGCCAGAGCTGAGGAGAAGGTCTCAGGAGATCAATCATCCACAGAAAAATGCTTCACAATTCCTTTTAATACCCAAGAACAACTACAATCACACCACAATCTTGACCCTTTCTTATCAACATGACAATGCTACAGTAAGTTACACAATGAGATGTGAGAGCCATCAAGTTGAGACTCCATCCAGTAACTCCGTAGTTCCGTAGTACCATATGAGAGGTGGGGGCAGGTTGATAGCCTTACAAGGTCAGCCTTTATTCTTCTGCCCTAAGTACACCATCTCTTGGTCAAAATAGAAATTCAGCAAATTCAACAATTAATATCCATATAGGTTATTGTTCCAACAATTAACATCACCTGTGACCATGCATCCTCTCGTAACTGGAGTTCCAGTAAATCTTATTCGAGATTAGTCTTTATTCGTCTACCCTAAGTAGGCCTACACCATCTATTGGTCAGTTTTTGGCACTTTCTTCATGAGGTACAGTTTGTACAACTCATTTATTTGTAACTAGGAATACATGAGATTACATTAGCTACATTTCACAGTTCCACATGCAAAATTCACCTGCCATTAAATGAACATCTCACTGTATAGCATCCATGCTCTGTTCAACAGGATTAGTATGTGCAAATCGTTTTTTATATTAATTATTCTCATAATGTCAGTGTAACTGACAATTCCGTACAAGCCTGTAAATAATAGTACATGGGGAGAGAACTAGTAGCTACCACATCATTCTCTGCATCCATTTCTGCGGCAGCAGTCAATGTCTTTTCGTCATAATCATCATCATCATCTTTTGATGAAAAACATTCTGTTGGGGGAAACTGCTTGAAATAGGCACCAATTGATATTTACTTATCATGTCGAATATGATTAAAACCAAGGTGACGTCGAGGCTACAATCATAAGCGTATAGCCTAAGCAAAATATGCATTAGGCTACCTGTTCGAAGTATGTTTTTATATTTAATAAAACATTGAACATGCTATTTTATTAAGTCCACCACTTTTTCTCCTGTAATATTAACGGACAGTGGGGTTCAATGTATGGACTGGGTATTACATTCAAATGTATGCTCGGCAGCAATTGTCTCCCACTTGTACGCTGCTACAGCCGTGTTGCTTTTTTTCGGAATATGTGCTCGGCCATAAACACGTAATAAAACTTGAATCTGAAGTTTGGTGAAGTCGGACCACGTTTTTTGTCGCCGGGTGGCATCGCGGATCCTAGTATCGGAGCTCCATTGATGTTGGCTTTCGATAGTTCTCATGCCCGCGCTTAACTCTGAGTTGACGTACTCCGAGTTGAGTTAACTAATTCATATCAGCTTTTCTGGAACCGAAGTTTCGGAGTTTCTCATGTTAGAGTAACTCAACTCAGAGTTCAGGGTTAATCTCAGAGTTTGTTAAACCCGCTACCTGGAATACCCCCCTGGCCAGAGACATTTATACTCTCAGTAATGTACCGACAGAGACACATATACACACACCCACCAACACACTGATTATGGTTGAGCGATGCAATTTCCCAAATGGGAGAGGGACACAATTACTCAGAAAACAGAGGAGGTCTGATTTCTCAAATTCAGACACATGGTCTTTTTTTTAGCATTACTGAACACAATACTATAGAGAACTCTATTAGTTTGAACATTCTGATTTGCACTCCTCTGTGAATGTTATCTACAAGTGTTACAGTGTGTGGTGGGGTAGGACCCAAATGCAGGAGAGGTAGCAGGTAGAACATCAAAACAAGGGTTTATTCTTGATAATAGGGAAACAAGACAGGATACTCACCGTAACAAGGGTAAGGACAAGACAAATAATGGGCACAAAACAGGAACCTAAATACACAGAACCAAACAAGACACAGATGAAGACGATAAGACAAACGAGAACTGAAACCACTCAACGAGACCCAGTGAAGACATTAGGTGCGTTCGACATGGACTGTGGCTGCATGAAACGACCGGCGAGAGTAGCCACTTGCAGTCGGGGAGGAGTTGAAAACGGCTCTGTGAAGTTGGACATTCCAGCTTCTCGTGGTTTGTTGCGTTGATGTCAGTCATGGCCGATCAAGCGCTGTTTGCTTACGTTACTTTATTTATAATTAAACTTAGTCTTTCCGTTAGTAGAAGAGGTGGCCCAAAACCCTTTCTTCAACAAATGTTTTATTCAATCAAATTGTTTGGTCCGGATTTGAGCATTGGCGAAACTGAAGGTGTCAGAATAATTACAAAACAAGCGTCAAAGTTGTCGTGTGTGAGTCTGGCCAATCATGAAATAGCTGTGTCGTCATTTGAAGCCGTGCAGTTGCTCTTGAGAAAATGCGCTCGGCTACACAGCCGGCAGTTCTCGATCTCACGGTACTTTGATGGCTACTTCACAGTGACTTAGGCTGTGTCTACTACCGCGCACTTGTGCACTTCGAGCACTTACTTTCAGTGCTTAGGGCGCTTACGCTGAGAAACCAAAATAATTCAGTGCACTGAAAGTACCCGGATGATGCACTGCAAACGGTCCAAAAATGAAGTGTCCGACGATGGACACTACTCGCCCTAAACGGGCGCCATCTTGGGTACGTAGCGGAAGAGGAGGAGTCCAGTGACAGAAATACAAGCGGGTTTGTTTTGCGGGTTTAGTTTCTCGGGTGTCGCGAGCAGATTTGCGTGCGTCACTTCCCGCTAAGTGGGTAAGTAAAGTGTTCCAGTTTAGACAGCACTACTCAGCAACTGAGTGCACTGCAAATGTAAGTGCACTACATTGCAGTGCACTACATTGCAGTGTACTTCGTTAAGTGCGCGGTAGTAGACACAGCCCTAGCCTCGGCGCCGTCTCAAGTCGGACAAAAAGTCTAACCAGAATTCACTGTTTCAAGTCAGCCGCCTGCAGCCGGCTGCAGCGCTGCATGAAGCGAGGTCATGTCGAACGCACCTAATGAGAGACACGGAAACACTAGGGCAGGGCAAAACCAAAAACAACATGGGGGCACGGCTGTGGCCGTGACAACACCTTTCTTGTTTCTTATCTCACTTGAATTGTGTTTCTTACCACCTATTAAAGACTGAGCTGTAATAATGAACACGCTTGCATTGCACTCTGTCACATCCCACCCAACTCCCTAGGTCATGTCTTGTTTCTGTGTGTGTGCTCACCTCTCCTTGTTTCAGTGTCTCCTACCCTGCCTGTGATTGACCTCCCCAGCCCTGATTGACAGCAACTGTTTTCAATCTAGCCCCAGTGTAATTAGCCCTTGTGTTTCAATGTCTCATTGCTAGTTTGTCTCTGTACCTCATGTCAGTCTCTGCCAGTAAAAACCTTTTTCGTGAATACTCCGTGAGTTGTGCGTTTGGGTCCACCACCTATTGTTGTTACACACTCAGACAAATTAATTACAGACCATAGAGAAGAAACATTCACGTGTCATGTGTATCAAGAAAGATAGGACAATAATCCTAAAGAAACTAAGTATATACTATACACCCACTATGTTCCCAAGAGTCTGTGCTTCAGAGATTGGATAATGTCCTGCCTCTCCTGAAAGTAGGTCAGCCTGTGCTGAGGGGTCAGCAGGACAAAAGAGATGGAGGTTCTTTGCTGCCCACTGGCTATGAGCTGTTTATCACCTCACACACACACACACACACACACAGAAACATACACTCAGACAATCATATCGTCGAAACAGTATCCATGACTGCTAGGCAAAGGATTGATATGGATTAAGTATACTACCCAAAGTCTTCTCTGTTGTTGCCATTTAAAACATCTAGAACCTTTCGTTTAAGAGTGATACTGGCTGTAACTTCCCAGGTAACTGTAATTAAACATTTAAACTTTGCATGTCCTGTATTCAGTACTTTGTAGCAGAGGTCGTTCTTAAATGCAATTATTTCCTCATAAGAGGAGTGCTCTGCTTCAAGCAGGAGAGTGACACTTACAGAATGTTTGTCCCCAGATACCTGTGTGTGTGTGTGTGTGTGTGTGTGTGTGTGTGTGTGTGTGTGTGTGTGTGTGTGTGTGTGTGTGTGTGTGTGTGTGTGTGTGTGTGTGTGTCTGTCTGTCTGTTACCTCCATTTGGTAATAATTAATTCAAGGGAAGGGCAGCCTGACAAACAACACTGATGTGGTCAGAAAGACAACAGAAAGACCCATAGGCATTTACACATGTACACACACGCGCACACAAACACACACGTACGCACACACACACACACTGAACCCTTGCAAGACCAAGCCAAACACTGCCCACACATAGTTTGTTCTACACCCCACACTCACATCATCCACAATTCATGGACTAACATTGGAGCACCTGTGGACATGTGGATGTGTTTGTGCGTGGTCCTCAAACGGTATTGACATGTAAAAGTAATCTTTTACTCCTGGTTTATCTGAATTCTGCAGTCATCTCTTTAACATAATATGTTAAAATCCCACAAGAAGACCAGAGACTCCTCAAGCCATCTCACAGCTCAGATTAACACTAACACAACCTCTGGCTAACATTAAGCCACAGTAATTTACGTGGAACCAATCAACCAAAATTATTACCTCCATGCTGAGGTATAGTTGGGCTCTTGTGTGACCTGGAAAGCCACTCCAGTGCTCAATATGTGCTTTGAGATCTGATATGGCTTGATTAAAAGTTTAGCTCCGGAGGCGCTCATCGACTCTAATCAGTGACAGGGAAGTGTTATTCCAGCAGAAAAAGCAAATCTTTGGTTGTGTGTCTCTTTGTCCTATTATGTACATCCGCCATAATCATCTTGATTGAAAAAAAAGAGGGCCTTGAGGGAAAAAAAAACTTACCTTGCCCAATCAGCAGCATCAATTGCCTGAAGTGGGACTTTGGGGAGCGAGGAGGCTTTTACCTTGGAAGAGTCCATTAGTCACCAACTCACAAGTGGAACTCAGCTTGCTAGTGTGGTTCATAATGACAAGCATTGTGATTTATAGCTACTAATGGTCGTGCACTCCCTCCCTCATTGTTTAAGAAAAGGTTTGAAAATGGAGCCGTCCCACAAACGAGAAAATGTGTTGTAGTATTCATGAACTGAAGGAGTTGGGTAAGCATTCAGATGGAGAAAAGAGGAACTAGAAATCAAACCAAGGCGAAGACGAGTGAAGGTAAGAAAGGAGACAAAAGGAATGAACGAAAAAGGAGGATCACTGTGACACACAGAGAAAGGACGAGTATCTCAGAAAACACAATGCATTGTTTACACTACTGCGCTATCAACATGAGATGAATTTACTTGAATGTTGTTTTTTCATTTAATTATATGTATTATCTCTATTTTCCACCTGTAACTCTGCTGCTGTTACATCCAAATGGGGTAAACTTGAACATTTTACATTTAACGATTACACTGTTTGTTACGACATGTACATTGTTGGTTTATTTATTTTATTGTTTACATATATGTTGGTTTTGTTTATATGTTTATAGCGTCTATATGTTTTTAAATGTCAAATTGTTTATATTGTTTGTTTATTATTTGTCCATTTCATTTTATTCATTGTTTGTTTTATCAACAAACAATCTTTCTGTTGCTGTAACACCCAAATGTACCCACCTGAGCATTTTAAAGTTTTTATGATTAATAAAGTTGTATCTACACTATAAAAAAACAGGAACAATGTGGCAGCTGGGGTGCCAGTTAAACCCATTAAATGACAGTAAAATATATATATATATATTAACATGAATTAACCGTAAAATAATTTTAATTTTCCTGTACCAAATTTACAAGATTAATTAATAATCTTAATAAATTAATAAATAACCTTAATAAATTACACGCTGTTCTTTGCCGGTAAATATTACTTAATCGAACTTCTCTGTAAAAAACAGTATTTCTCTTTTTAAATGTGTACTATTATCCTGAATAAACCAGATTTGAGGGGGAAAAAACTATTCGTAATTGTACAAACATATGTACGTTGTGTACGTTCACATTATAAACCCATTTTATGACACGTTCCAGTACCAAATTTACAAGATATATCTGTAATATTACATTACATGCTGTTCTTTACCGGTAAATACTACTTTTATTAATTCAACTTCAATGTAAAAACACAGCATATTCAATAAATAAAAATATTAATTAAAGCCCAAACAAGATATCACGACTCAACATGTTCATTCAAAGCAATCGTGTGCACAACATACGGCATCTAGATGTTGTAATATGTATCCAGATAGCGCCGGCTAACTGTGTAAATTTGAGAGGAATATTGCTCTAATCAAAGATAAATGCTGAGACAGGTTAGATAGCCATCTAACTGGACAACATTTACACTCAAAGTGAACACTTAATGTATCCAAACTACAAACCATCACATTACACATATCAAAACAGAATGAACACAACAACAAAACTCCAAACAATGCTTATGTAACTAAGCTTAAACCTTTAACTTTGTAGCTTTTCAGCTTGCTGCGGGGAATTCTGGGTAACAGGAGCGTTGCCGCTACACAACTATCTAATCAACTTTCCTTCGTCCTACTCTGGAGTCTTTACATTTATTCATTTAGCAGACGCTTTTATCCAAAGCAATTTCCAAGAGAAAGCTTTAGTAAAAGTGCATTGGTCAATGATCATAAACAACGAGATTTTGCAGGCTTTTGTAGTCTTTGATATTGACTGGTGCATGCTGGGATTGCATGACGTCAACTACCCATAACTACCCGAGCTCAGTTCACAATTCAAGGTTCCTATGTGTAACCTACACCCGACTGGCTCTTCACTAAGAGCCAGTGGTAGCTAGAACGGTATTTCCCACAATGGTTTGTTCAACTAAATGAATGAGGGAGGAGGCGACTTACAAAAATAATGCACTTTATTCACAGTACTGCACGAGCCACTAGTACAAAGAGCTGCACCAAGGCTGCAATTTTACATTTACATTTATTCATTTAGCAGACGCTTTTATCCAAAGCGACTTCCAAGAGAGAGCTTTACAATAGTGCATAGGTCACTGATCATAACAACGAGATATCCCCAACATTGCAAGTAGTCAAACATGGATCGTACATTGTGAAAAAACCAACAATAAGTGCCAAAGGGAAGAATCATAAGAGCATGGAGTTAAACAAGTTACAATTGAACAACATGAACCTTAAAAGTGCACGAGTGTACCTGTGGAAGAGCAAACAACAGTTTAAGCAGTTACAGCTAACCAGCAAGAGCAGCAGGTCTCCAAGTAAGAGTCCTTCTGATCCTGGGAGAGACTAACATCATGTCCAGCAGATCTTTCCTAGGTACCGTTGTATTCCCGGAACAAGTGTGTCTTGAGCCTATTCTTGAAGGTGGGGAGACAGTCAGTGTCTCTGATGGAGGTGGGGAGTTGATTCCACCACTGGGGGGCCAGACAGGGGAAGAGCTTGTGTTGGGACCGGGCGGTCTTGAGCGGTGGGACCACCAGACGGTTGTCAGAGGAGGACCGAAGGTGGCGGGAGGGGGTGTAGGGCTGGAGGAGAGACTTGATGTAGTCGGGTGCAGTCCCATTCACCGCTCGGAAGGTCAGTACCAGGGTCTTGAATCTGATACGGGCCGTGACGGGAAGCCAGTGAAGGGAGACGAGGAGCGGGGTAACATGGGAGCGTCTGGGTAGGTTGAAGACCAGACGGGCCGCTGCGTTCTGAATCCTCTGGAGAGGGCGGGTTGCGCATGCTGGGAGCCCGGCGAGCAGCGAGTTGCAGTAGTCCAACTTGGAGAGGACAAGTGCCTGGACCAGCAGCTGGTAAATTTTGTTACTATGCCTGTGTCAAATTATCATAATTAAATCAACCCAAAAGAGGGCACTCTCACTGCAAAGAAACGAAAAGACAGAATAAGGCCCGTCCAGCAAAATAAGTGACACACAAAGCACTTGGAGGTGGTTTCACATCAAAAAGGCACACAACGGCAAACCGCAAGCCCTGAGCTGCTGTCCTATAGTAATTGCCCAGGAACAAGCGTATGGTTTTAAATAATTAATCTCGTAAGATATACGGTGGGGAAAAACAGTGCCTACTAATTCCTGAAAGTATCGAACATCATATTAACCACGTGTCCATCAAAACGTATTGGGTTTACATGCAATTAAAACTTCGAGCAATTAGTACCTGTACGTCTGTGCTGATGTCAGACTGCAGATGGGAACCATGTATTTCTAGCACAGGACACTACAAAGACATTAAGTGTATAATCAATACAAAGCAGTACAGACATTTCCCATTTAATTCCACAATTTACACTGTTTAATACACCTCACATTTACCGTCCTAAAATCCCATCTAAAACACAAACATTGGTGAGCATAGACTACGTGCTGACGCTTGTCCTTACCCGCTTCACTGCCGGCCAGCTCTGATTGAAAACAAAAGACTACCTGTGGCATGCCATCTACCTGTATTCAATTGAAATTAGCGTGGTCACCTGAAACAGAACCAGGTGAACCAGTCACATATGTATAAACCAAAAATTACGTTATTAAGCAGTTAGTTGTCCGTAGGATAAAAGTAAATATCTGCAAAATAACTGTTAAAATAGCTCGTTTTGAAATTATGTGTTTTAACAGAACATTTTGTGGAACATTTTCTTTTTATGAAATTATGTGTTTTAACAGAACATTTTGTGGAACATTTTCTTTTTATGAAATGATGTGTTTTAACAGAACATTTTGGTGAAAATGTTATTAATATTTGAGTGTATTTTTAAGTAACAATATTTTGCTGTAATTTTAATGTAAATATATAATTTACATGTTGCCATTGTCTTTCTATCTGTATTTCCTATCATTCAGAAATACAGAAAAAACATGTATAATTTACAGAAAAAAGTACTGTAATTTAAAAAAAAAGGTCCATGGACACAGATTCAATCTTTTCATGTCCTGTAGTCCTTTGCATGTCCTGTGTCCTTCAGTACTTTGTAGCAGAGGTAACGCTTTTGAGTTCATAGGTAATCTAACTGTAGGGAAGCATTTTGTGGTCTTTATTACAGATCCTCTGAAGCTATGCTGGATAGGGTGGGGAGTATCCGAGAACTGTGATCTTCAGGTCACTCCTCAGATTGTCTAAGGGGGTTTCAGTCTGTAACACTGACAAACATTCAGAGACCTAAATCATGAACCCCTCCAGTGTTGGTTTGGCTGTGTGTTTTGGTCAAGGATTTATTTTTATTTTGAATAAACCATGTTAAAAGATGTTTCTGTTCTCCAGAAATGGGGAGGGTATTTTTTCAGTGGTTAGAGCTTTTGGCAAATCAAGAAGTTGCGAGTCAAATCCTCCCTGTACTGTACACGTTGCTTTGGATGAAAGAATCTGTAACACATTTTTACTAGTGTGCGCAATGTCTTTGCTCATGGTCTTTGCTCATGGCCCTGTCCACATTTTACTCTGGCACAGAAGCTATCAACTCCTCCTGTTCACACAATCTGTCTTTCACAATGCTTAGCCAGTAGTTTACTCATTTAAAATTCACCTTTTTCGTATGTCGAGTCCTTTGATCACATCTGGCCTTGCTTTCGTAATTGCACTTCTTTGTCCTTTCTGTCTCCTGCCAAGGAATTCAGTTGAAAGCCAAAGTTATAGAAAAAAACTGTACTTTGATTTATGCAGTATACTTCCATCCTGAAACACCCCTGAGACTATGCTGGTGTCAGTAGTTTGTTTATGTCTTTGAACATTGTGAGAGTCTTCAATCATCAGATAAGGGGGGGGCTCATACCTGCGTGAGTGTGTGTCTTTGTGGGTTTGTCAGGATACTCAGCATTCACTCCATGTAAGCATTTGTCAGGCAGATAAGGTATGACATCATCCATGAAATGGCTGATATCTCGCTTTGTCATTAATGCGTCCTAAATATGTCAGCGAATTGGCTCTCCTTTGTTCTCCCTCCCTACAATCCATGACTGCCTCCCACTGGCTCCACCAACACCACTATTAGGGTTTAGAGATTCTTCTCTCTGTCTCACCGTTTGAGTCTTTTTTACTGTATACACTTATTTAGCAGAAAACACTTGTGCACCCCTGTGCTATCTTGTAACACCACAAACAAAATTTGCCTATAATTAATTTAATTGTGTCGGTTTTAGGCAGGGGTATGTGTTTGCCACTTTAATTGTATGTTGTTTTCTCGAGTTCATAATCTTGGCTGCTTCTCTGGTGACAGTGGTTTGAGCCTCGTGGCCAAGACATGTTCCGAGATGAGACGGCCCTCAGATGAGCTGAGCTGGAGAGCAGAGGGAGTGAGGACAGGAGAAAGAAAGACAGCGCGGAGTCCGAGAGCGAGCGAGAAAGACTGTGGACATGAGGAAGAGAGAGAGATGAATGCAGAGAGGGCGAGAAAGAGCTGTGAGGTGGACAGGAAGAGAGGGGAGACAGCTCAAAAGAGCTCGGCTCAGGCAATGTGTGCCACAGAAGAGGAAGGGAGGCATTGGGAACATGAGGTTTTTGCTACAGTTTGCTGAAATGTGTGCAAGAGTTCTTGAATGCACAGTGCAGTATTTGGATACTAAGACAATCACAGTTGTTTTGGATTTGTACTCCAGCAAAGTGGGTTTGAAATGAAACACTGACTATGAGGCAGGAGGTGTAGACTGTCAACTTTCTTTTAAGGCATTTTTTACCCTCATATTGTCTTTAGAACTACTTATTGGTAATATTACCTATTACCATTGGGTCACTATCACGGGGTCCTAAAACAATAGGTGTTACTTTTTTTTGTGGGAGCTAAACTAATGTTTTTGTGTGCTTACTTAGATTAATGTTTTATGTAATTTTCTTAGGTTTGAATACGCTTTCGGATCGTTATGACCCCAAGACAACTGAATGGTTAATGTTGACATCCGTAAAACTGTGCATCTCATGGGATAGGAATTATAAACAGAATGCATAAACATTTAATAAACACCCCTGCTAAAAGAATAAATTGCAATGTATTGCCTAATGCTTTACCCGGCAATGCCACAGAAAAGCTAGAAGTGTGGGTGGGCTGTATTTGGTATGAGTTTGACTCGGTAACACCAGCTTAAAATCAAATCAAATTCAAATGTATTTGTATAGCCCTTTTTACAAGCAATGTCACAGAGGGCTTCACATACGCCCATAGAACTTCCCCTCAACCAACCTAAACCCTCATCAAGGAAGACAAGGAAAAACTCCCAGAAAAACTCACTAGAGGAGAACAAATTGAAGAAACCTTGGAGAAGCAATTCAATGAGGGATCCCCTCCTCCAGAGATAGTTGGTGAAAGAGAGGTGCAGAACACAGGCTTAACATAATCAGCAGGGAAGTGTCAATGGGTGTTGAAACACCAAAATCCAGCATTTACCAACTTGTGTCAGTTGGTAAATGTCAGTTTAAGCAGAGGTAGCCACAGGGCTGGGGACTGAACGAGAAAAGGGACCGGGAACTTGCTGTTGTCCGTCATGGAGACTTGTTTCCTAATGGCGACTGGATCCAACTTTGGCAGACTGTCACAGATCGACGTCCACTGGCGACCAGGTCCAGCGTTGACCGACCCACAACCAGGCAGATGCTGACAGCTCAAACCCCCCCACACCACAGGGGATGTGTGGAGGGGGGACAGAGAGAGGAGAGCAGGAATTAGAGATATTACTGTAATGAGATCTGCACTGGTCAAGTGTGGACTAGTGCAGCAATTTAGCAGAGCAAAAAGGGTATATTTGTAATTTAAAAGTTATATATGATATGATACATATACAGAGAAACACAAACTTCAAGTTTACGTTGAAAGTACATACACACACACTTTAGCAAACACTTTTCACCTAATTTTGAATGTTGAAACGATATCAGCCTCCTTAATTGAGACAGGTAATTTGTTCCAGAGAAGGTGCTCTATATGAGAACAACCTGCCTCCAGCAGTTTTATTAATTCATTTTTGGAACCACCAGATAGCCGGCATCTTGGAATCTTAGTGACCTTACGGGGTGATAGGGTGCAAGAAGACCAGAGAGGGATAGTGGTGCCAATCCATGCAGAGATGTGTAGGTTAGTAATATAACTTTGATATCAGTTCTGGCTTGATGATGATGATGATGATGATGATGATGATGATGATTTACTTTATTGATCCCCAATGGGGAAACTGGTTTGCCACCATAGTCTGTACAACATACAAGACAGGAATACAGTAACAACATAAAACAAGTATAGTCACAGGGGGAGTGTGGTCCACTACCACAGTAAAAATAGAAGGTTAAAAAAGGGAATACAAACAATATAACAATACTATGATGTGCAAATGAGCAATGTGCAGTAATACAAACAAATCAATCAAATCAAATCAGCAGTCATGATTAAAAAGCCTAGCTGCTGCAGGAACAAAAGACCTCCTGAATCTCTCTGTAGAGCATTTTGGTAACAGGAGACGTTTGCTCCTTCCACTTCTAACAAAAATGCAGTGCAGGGGGTGGTCGTCATGTGACAGGACAGTCCTAAGCTTCCTCCTGGTTCTCTGCTCCGTGATGACCTCCAGAGAATCAGGGCTCATACCAATAATGGATCCTGCCTTTTTTATCAGTTTGTTGACCCTGTTCCTGTCCTCTACTGTCAAGCTGCCACCCCAACAAACAACAGCATAAAAAAGGACACTTGCAACAATACCGTGATAAAAAACATTAAGAAGTGATCTGCTGATTTCAAATGACCTGAGTTTCCTTAAAAAAAACAATCTGGACTGGGCCTTTTTAAAAATGACACTGGTGTTTAATTTCCAGTCAAGTGTACTGTCCAGATGTACACCAAGATATTTGTACGAGGGGACCACCTCAACTGACTGTCCCCTAATGAGGATGGGGGTTGCCTGTGCTTTTTTCTTTCTAAAATCAATAATGAGCTCCTTCGTCTTATCAATATTAAGAATCAGGTGGGCTTCCTCACACCAACTGACAAAGCTATCAACTTCTGTTTGGTAAGCCGTATTGGCATCTTTAGTTATATAGCCAACTAGGGCAGAGTCATCCGAAAATTTTTGTAAATGACAAAGTTCACTGCTGTGCCTGTGGTCAGAGGTGTACATAGAAAATAAAAACGGAGATAGAACCGTACCTTGTGGGGCCCCAGTATTTGTGGTAATAATGCCAGAGCTAGTACCATGAAGCCGTACAAACTGGGGTCTACTAGTGAGGTAGTCTGTGACCCATGCAACAGTGGAGCTGTTGAGGTTAAAATTTAAAAGCTTGCTGGCTAAAATATGTGGCTGCAGTGTGTTAAAAGCACTAGAAAAATCAAAAAACATTATTCGTACAGATGCATAGGTTTGCTCCAGATGGCTGTATACTCTGTGCAACAGGTAGAGGAGGGCATCGTCCACACCCAGCCCTTCTCTATAGGCAAACTGTAGTGGGTCCTGAAAGGCACAGACCTGCTTCTTTAAGTGCCCTAGTACAGTCCTTTCAAAACATTTCATTAAGTGAGAGGTTAAGGCAATAGGTCTCATGTCTTTAAGTGCTCTGGCGTTAGGTTTCTTAGGCACGGGCACAATACATGAGGTTTTCCATGAAACTGGAATTTTAGACAGGGACAGAGACAAAGAAAATATAAAATGCAATACTGTACACAGCTGATCAGCACATACTTTTAAAACTCGTGGCATGACCCCATCCGGACCAGGTGCCTTATTTACATTGAGCCTTAAAAGCTGTGAGCGTACTTCATCCACTGTGACCGTTATAGGGGGACAGGGGCTGAGGCTACCCCTCGACTCCCCCAGGGTGGAGTGGGTTGCCATGTCCACAGCTGGGAGGTCCATGGTTTCAAACCGGGCAAAGAATTGGTTGGCCTCATCCGGTGTGAAAGTACCCTCCTTGAGGTGAGAGCTGGCAGTGCCATAACCTGTTATTGACTTAAGGCCCCTCCATAGACCTTTAGTGTCGCACTCCTCAAGTTTATTTTCCACCTTTACCTTAAAATCCCTCTTACCCTGCCTTATGACCTGTTTAAGATGTTTCTGTGCTGATTAAATTTTTTCCCTATCTCTGCTCATGAAGGCAGCCTTTTTGTTGTTAATAGCATACTGTATTTCCTTAGTGACCCACGGCTTGTTGTTTGTGAAGAGTTTGATGGTTTTACATGGGATGATCATGTCAGTACAGAACTTTATATAATCAGAAACACAATCAGCCACACTGTCAATCCGGTTAAAACTATCAAAATTGTCATCGTCCTTAAACACGGACCAGTCTGTGCTTTCGAAGCAGGCCTTTAATTCTTCACATGCCTCCGTAGACCACACACGAACTGATTTGGTGGATGTGGGTTGTTTTCGGGCCTGTGTGGTGTATTTGGTTGAAAGCAGCACTAGGTTATGGTCAGAGCTGCCAAGTGGTGGCAGAGCAGTGGATGTGTAACTGTCTTTGATGTTGGCATAAAACAAATCGATAGTCCTGTGATTCCTTGTTGGACATGTAACAAACTGCTTGAAGGATGGCAGTGTGGAGGAGAGGGTGCAGTGGTTGAAATCACCATTTATAATAATGAGAGCATCTGGAGTGTGACTTAAGAGACTGTGAGCAGCTCTGGCTATAGTGTCATTTGCGAGTTTTGCATTTGCAGATGGTGGGATGTATACAACCAGAACAATGACATTGGAAAATTCGCGAGGAAGATAGTAGGGCCTGCAACTCACCGCCAGCAATTCAATGTTCTTGTCGCACACTCTCTCCTTAATTGTGATGTGCCCAGAGTGACACCACTGTTCATTCACATACAGGCAGACTCCGCCTCCCGTCCGCTTGCCTGTCATGACGTGATCCCTATCCTGTCGGATCATTGTGAAGCCATCCATGTCCGTGTAATCCATAGGAATTGTGTCATTAAGCCAAGACTCCGTAAAACAAAGCAGGCTGCTTTGCCGAAACATCCGATCGTATTTCAGAAGCCCTGCGAGTTCATCAACTTTGTTCGCTAGGGAGCGAACGTTACCCATAATCACCGATGGTAGAACAGGCTTAAATTTCCTCAACCTGTTTTTCACCCGCATGCCGCTCCGTCGGCCTCTTTTCCTCCGCTTCAGCTCTGGGGGTAGATCCAGGGGAGGGGGGGGTACAGATCGCCGCAGTATCCCGAATGCTGCGTAGTTCATCCGGGCTGTATGTGTACGTGGACGCGGCCGGAGCAGCCACCCCCTGGGCTCGCACAGCCTCACAAACAAATTCCGTCCACAGGAAAAACCACAAGAAAAGTCCAAGCGCGCAAACTTTTTGACCAAACATTCTACTAATTGGAAGTTCACCACACATCTACCACTGTGACAGCTTAAAACAGTTAAGTAAAACAAGAAACGAGGAACATAAAAACATAAACACAGAGCCAGGTAGCGAGTCGCCGACAGGGCAGGCGCCTTCTTTATGACCAATACATAAAGGGAGCCAGTGTAAAGAGACGAGAATAGATATTATGTGATCATACTTTCTGGTTCTGGTCAATAGTCTATCAGCAGCATGTTGCACCCGCTGTACATTTTTTAAGTAGATACTTGGAAGGCCAGAGAATAATACATTGCTGTAGTCCAATTGGGATGTAACAAATGCATTATGTAGCAACCCAAGGGTTGGTCGCTTGTTAACTCATGCTGTTGGCGCAAAGGATTGTGGGTAGTGGGTAATTCTCATACTTGTTTCATGCTTATTTTAATGTTGTATGCATGTTTGAGTGGAGTGTTGTCGTTCTGTCTATTAGGATTGTCAATGGATAATGTAAGTAACTATAATTTGTGTTGTTGTTGTTGCCATAACTGTGAATTGTATGTGAATTAATGACGTGTTGTTGGCATCATTGGTGGTGTGGTATTGAAGCCTGTAGTCGAGCGGTGTATGGGACACAGGACAAAACGGTTTTATTCTCTGCGTCAGATTTGTGAGCATCCACTCCTTCATAGACAGGTAGCGCCATCTCTACATTGGTGTCAAAAGTGGGATGGCGCAACCGCGCGGGATGGAGAAAAAAATTGCAGATCTTGAAGAGACCATTGAGAGGACTCGGCTACACCTCGAGAAACGTAGAGTAGAGACATGCTAGCCAGCTGTCGCCGCCGGGAGGGAGTCTGGGCGCTTTTGCCGTGGACATCCAGCTCTAGGCCCGCCATGGCTATCCAACGTTCGACTCAGCTGCACGAGGGGAGCTGGCTCTCCATGCATTCCTGAAGTGGCTTATGCCGGAGCAGCTACGCCAACATGTGCGTCTCACCATTCCCAGAACCCTGGAGGGCGCTCTTCAAGAAGTGGTACGGGCCGCTACAAAGGGGAAGGCAGCTGCAGATCCAGGCTGGGAACCAGGAGGAGCACAAGTTCTGGCTCGCCAACATCCAGGACTCATGCATTATCGGCCTGGACCTGCTGTCCCGACGTCTCAACGCGGTGACCAAGAAGGACTCTTACCCACTCCCTCGCATAGATGATGCTCTCGACCATATTACAGGCTCCAGCTGGTTCAGTTCCCTTGATCTGCGTAGTGGCTACTGGCAGGTGGAGTTGGCCCCGACGCACGACCAAAGACTTGCCTTTACCATTGGACAGGGACTGTGGCAGTTTCGTGTCATGCCATTTGGACTTTGTAACGCACCGGCGACAGCTGATGGAGAGGGTGCTGGCTGAAATACCACAAACTCGTTGTGTGGTATACCTGGACGACCTACTGGTGCATGCCAGCGACTTTGACCAAGCCCTGGGTAACCTGCAGGAGGTCTTTGAAGCCATTCGTCAGGCTGTGTTGCGGTTGAACCCTGCCAAGTGTCGCCTGCTGACAAGAGAAACACAGTTCTTGGGCCATGTGGTGAACGCGCACGGGGTGGCTACCGACCCCGCCAAGGTGGCTGCAGTCCAGAATTGGCCGCCCCGTGCCAACGTCAACGAACTGCGGAGCTTCTTGGGCCTGGCGTCATACTACCGCCGTTTCGTCCGGGGCTTCGCTACGATCGCCAAAACCCTCCATCAGTTGACTGACAAGGGACAGCCCTTTGACTGGGGCGACTTGTGTGCCGGAGCCTTCACCCAGCTCAAAACTGACCTTACTGAGGCTCCCACCTTGGCCTACCCGGATGCTCAGCAGCCCTTTATCGTGGACACCGATGCCAGCAACGTAGGGGTTGGCGCCGTACTGTCCCAGAGTGTTGGAGGGGTGGAGCGTGACCCGTGACTCGGCGTGAGCTGTTGGCAGTGGTCCTGGCACTGCGACAATTCCGGTCGTACCTGCATGGCAGCCATTTCCTTGTGCGCACCGATCATGCTTCCCTTACCTGGCTGTTGAACTTTAAGAACCTTAAGGGCCAGGTGGCTCGCTGGCTGGAGGCCCTACAGGAGTATGACTTCGAGATCCAGCATCGAGCAGGGCGGTTGCATGGTAATGGTGACGCCCTCTCCTGCCGGCCCTGTGCAGTCTTGGACTGTCGGTATTGGTATAACGACAGGAGGAGCGGGACCAACCACCGACGGTGGCAGCCATTCAGACCGCTGACTGCGAGGGGAGTTCCCCATGGACTTCCGCTCAGCTGCGACAATGTCAGGAGGCCGACGCAACCTTGGCAATGGTAAAAAACTGGCTAGCGACGGGGCAGCGTCTTGAATGGACCGAAGTGTCTGCCCAGAGGCCGATTCTCTTGGCCAGGATGTCGATGGGACGTGGAGCTGTATGTACACTGCTGTGACCTTTGCACTGCTAAGTAAGGGCCAACGCAGCGCTCCCATGCCCCATTGCAGCAGTACCTGGTGGGGGCTCCGATGGAGCGAGTAGCCGCTGACATACTTGGGCCCTTTCCTGTGAACGACTCCGGAAACCGCTGCAAACCTTGTAGCCATGGATTACTTCACCAAATGGCCGGAGGCATACGCGGTGCCGGATCGGAGTGCCATCACAACTGCGGAAAGGCTGGTAGAGGAGATGTTTGCCCGCTTCAGGGTCCCTGTGGAACTCCATAGTGACCAGGGGCGAAACTTTGAGTCCCAGGTCTTCAGCGAGGTCTGCCGACGGCTGGGAGTGTCCAAGACGAGGACGACACCTCTCCACCCGCAGAGCAACCGCACTCTGGCTACCCAGCTTGCCATCCTGACCAGCCAACATCAGCGGGACTGGGATCGCCACATGCCCCTGGTCCTGTGGTCGTACCGGACGGCCGTCCAAGAGTCTAGCCAGTGCACACCAGCTGCCCTCATGTTTGGGCGGGAACTACGGACACCGGTGGACTTGGTTTTCGGGGACCCAGTCCGAGCCGGAGATTGCTGGGGGAAAGGAGATGGATTACTATCGGAGGTTGATAGATCGCCTCCAAGTAGTCCATGAGTATGCTCGTCGGGCCCAGGCTAACGCTGGGGTGCGGCAGAAGAGAGCCTACGACACCCGGTGTCAAAAGCTGACCTTCAAGCCTAGCGACAAGGTCTGGGTGTACTGCCCTACTCGCAAGAAGGGGGTGTCTCCCAAGCTATGCAGTCACTGGCAGTGGCCCGGTGAGGTTATGGAACGGGTTTCTGAGGTGGTGTATCGGGTGCGCCTGCCTGGCCGGGGACGAGTGGTGGTGCTGCACCAGGACAGACTATCACCATATTGACCCCTTGCTCCAAGGATGGGTGGAGCAGGGAACAACACCAGTGGCACCATTCCCCTCGATCACACCTTTTACCAGTCCAAGGAGGACAACTTGGCGGCGGCTACCGCCAGGACACTTGAGGGACTACCTGTTGGGTGATGGGGTTGTCGGGGACGACTGACCACTCAGGTGGGGCCTATGTAGCTACCCAAGGGTTGGTCGCTTGTTAACTCGCGCTGTTGGCGCAAAGGATTGTGGATAGTGGGTAATTCTCATACTTGTTTCATGCTTAATTAATGTTGTTGATGCATGTTTGAGTGGAGTGTTGTCGTTCTGTCTATAAGGTTTGTCAATGGATAATGTTAGTAACTATAATTAGTGTTGTTGTTGTTGCAATAACTGTGAATTGTATGTGAATTAATGACTTGTTGTTGGCATTCACATGTGATTGGTGGTGTGGTAATAAAGCCAATTGTTGTATGATCAGTGCTGCTGCCAGTGCTGCTGCCATGTCGTTCGTATTCCTGCATTATCGGTTGTTACTTTCGCCTGTTACTGTGCTATGTCCGGCTCTTGCGATCCGGGGGCGGATTGTTTGTTGTTGGGGGAGTTTGCAGGAGGTTTTTGGGCATTCGCCCGGATTCGCACCCTCTGAGAACCACCCCGATGGAGGTCGCGACGATGCAGGTTTAGCAGGCCCGGCGTAACTCGCGTCGGCTCAAAAATTGTCTATCATCTAGGACAGGCCGGTCCAAAGCATCCTGGACTCCATGTACGCCATGATTGTGTCTCTTCCCTTGGGTGTAGGCCTAATCATGAGGAACTGTACGTTGGCGGCGTGCAGCGAGGCCGCTCCTTTCTCCTTCCTTCTCTTCCCGAACGGTGCATGCTAAGAGGGCTCTGGTCCAGGGAGGAAGACCCTGTGCTGGTAGCCCCTTCTGGACGTCGTGGTCTCAGGCGGACATGAGTGCTCGAGTCGTCTCGCTGGAGGATCCACCGCCGATCCCCGGTACTGCTTCGGAGTTGCTCCCGTGGCCTTCGACTTCGCATGGACTTCAGGGGAGGAATGACGTGGTCCGTGTCTTCGGACACCACCGGCTGGAAATCAGGAATGGCGTACCCGAATGAGAGGGTTTGTGTATCTTGCTCTTTAAATCGATGGTATGGCATTAATTGCCATGGCTTTCAGAAGTAGCCTACACGGTATCAATATCAGAACGTATGAGCCGGTGCTTTACGTAACAGCTTGTCAATGAATGTGTTCATTGTTATTCTCATTTATTTCAGGGATGCACTCAACAGTAAACCTGTACCTGCGCAGAGGTAGCAGAGGCTAATTATTGTCTGCTGTCCCTGGCTAGATGTTCAGGCAGGAAACTTACAAAATGTCAATAACATACTAAGGTTAAATATGGTATCCCTATATTATCGGTAACTCATCGAGTAGCGTAACAGTATCTGATCGTTCGTGTGTGGCCCACAGTAGGCTATAGGCTACCATCACGTGTGATATCGGACATTTCAATTGAATGTTTCATGCGCTTACGCTGGTGTGGCAAACAATGTACTGGCAAGAGGGTATACGTATGGGTTACACCAGCTTCTAGTAGGCCTAGCGTTGCTAGCTACGAGTGTCATGCTAAGTAGCTACTTGCCGGAAGGAACTAGCTAGCTAGCTACGGTTTGGGGATAACTCATGCTTTGGGAGCGTGGGGATTGAATTGAATTCATGCGTGGAAGTATGCCGAATGTGGCAATGCAAGTGTAATTGACGTGTGATGGGCCGTCTGAGTGCCACATTGTGGCTAGTAGTGGGTCGATGCTAACGTGTGAGGATTGTTGCATCATCGTATGAAGGGACATATACATTACATGCTTTGACGCATATTATTTTATTGGGACTGAGTTTACGTTTCGTCATTTAGCGGACGCTTTTATTTCAGTAATATTTCGATTCACAGCGAGTGCATAGGTTATCAGTTCCGACAAACCAACAAGTGCAACGGTCCCTCATGCGTGATTTTTTTCTGGAGGGGATGGACTAAATTCTAGCATTCAAGCAGACGGCCATTTCTCTTCCTGCCTGCAGGTCAACGATCCCTGGTCCGTGCTTCTGCTGCATGCCTCTCAGTGGCACCTAATCGGCATTGTTGGGGTGGCAGCTGTAGCCTACTCTCGGTGGTGTGGTGTTCGGCCGCCGCAGCGGCCCGCGCACATCGACATGCTGTCGTTGGCTCCGTGTTGGATCCTGGTGATGAGCACCAGTCGGCATTGTGCACCTGCTGGACGATTTGGTAGTGGATGTTCCGTCGTCTCCGCCCACGCTGCATCTCGGTGTTCGGACGCGTTCGATTGCGTGGACATTCCACTGTCCTTTGAGTAGACCGTAGGCGTTCACGTGAGTTTATCGGCATTTACTGATAGCGGTTCATGCGGGCGTCGTTACTCTTAGATACCTGGAGCGTGTCCGTGGCGTCGTGGGGCCACTTCGGGCTCCGCTTCTATGGCGTGCAGAACTTTCTGTCGTCGCGGGGGCTGGGGGCACTTACTTCCGCTATGCATCATGCCTCAGGGTTCGCGTCCCCTCTGTTGGAGTTCTCGACACGTGGCTGATTTTCGGGATAGTGTAGATGATGGTTGCGATCGGATCGGCGTTTTGAGTAGGCTGCGCGGCTGTCGGCGTGGCATCAGTTCTTCTATCACGATTCCGTGAAGTCGTCCGCTGCCTCGATTTCGTACCGACGCGGCTCCCTCCATGGGTTGGGGGGTTATAGTGTTCTCCGGACAAGGACCTGTGGCCCACAGAGTTAACTTCCTGGCACTTGAGACGTAGTCCAAGATTTTACACAATTCTATTTCATCGTGATTTCTTGTTCGTGCGTAGGGAAGGTTACTGTCGTGATATCGAAGCGAGGTCACATCATCGTAAGGAGGTTCTGTGCTTATCAATCTAGTGAGACTGCTGACGTGAACCAGAGTGTGGGATCTCACATTGCGCACGCATTCATTCAGGCTATAGAGACTGTCGCTCTGTCTTGTTTCATTTCAGGAGTTCCCATAGGCAAGCATGCCGTCATTTCTCAGACGGTGCTAGACCTTAGGCCCGGGTGCGTGCGTGGTGCACATGTAGGCCTATGTTGTCTGCCGGCGAATACATGAGGAAGTATTTTCAATCCACACTGGTGGATGAAGGATTCAACTTGTGGTTCTAATCTGGGGCGAAGGAGCGCACAGCGCAGACATGTTAAACACTGGTATCAGGTATTCAATTTATTGTAGGTGTTCGGAGTCCTGAGCTGCTGATCAACGGGAAGAGAGCAGCATTCAGAATCAAGATTACGTATGCTATTATTCTACCCACCTTGCACATTATGGCCACTTAATCAGGCTCACGTATGTGAGCCTTCTGACATCGCTTGTATAGGGCAATACCCTTCGGATTACCGGTGTCCAACTGAACAAGGGTATTTCGGGCCCTATATGGCGATTATACTCTTGAGTTAGTGTTTTCACAACCTTTGTAATGTTTCACGGTGTGGGGAATTCACCACTATTGTGCAGTGAATGTTTACTGTGTCCTGAACATTCCAATATGATATGATATATGAATCCTGGTTCGCAACAATTCGCTGTCGGCTATCCCCAGATTGGTATACATCGCAATGCTTCCGGATTGGGGCTGCCACCCGGGCATATTCAGTGCTAGCCACGCTGAGATGTTGGGGACTGGTCGTCCTCGGCTTACGAGCGCTATGTACGCCCCAATGCCCTGGATGGAGTCCAGAGATCTATGAGCTTGAGGTAAAGAGCTTTGCGGCCACATGGTCAATTTACGGATTGCAGTGTGCAATACACAAGCCTGCATTACAGATGGTGGCTGGGTCGGCTTGTTAACCCATAACAGTAGAATATCTCTTTAGATCTCGGTTCAGACGTGGTGATCCGCAGACGTGCTCTGATCTGGTAGCTATCAATCAGAATCCATGGTGTCAAAATTGAGATATCTCTAGAGATGCCCTGGACTCCAGGGAACGGCGGGTGCTCTGCCGAAACATTTGTTTATTCATTCTCACATAGTTACATTGATGGTATGCACATGCGCCTTGCGTACATCTTTGGGGTTGCAGACGGGCACTAGAGGAATGGGTCTCTAGAGACAGCTGTAACTCTGCCCTGAATGGATGAGAGGCTTCCTGCTCACAAGCATTGTAGAATGTCTCCGTAGATCTTGGCTAGGCACTGGTGATCCGCAGACGTGCTCTGATTCGGTAGCAATCGATCAGAATCCAGCGTCCGAGTCAAGATATCTGCGGAAACACCCTGGATACCGGCCAGGGAACAGCAGGTGCTCTGCTGACACTAGTCATTTACACTAGATAACATATCTTCGTGTTCCAGCGTATACTTGCTGCCTTTGTGTACATCCTGATGGGTTCGCTGACGGGCGCAAGAGGGGCAGCTCTCTAGAGGTAGCTATCTGCCCTAGGTCAGGTGAGAAGGGTACCGGGGAGATGGTCGGTGTATTCGGCTTAGTCGCAGGTTCACCTCCCGTCCAGCACCGGGTCTGGACGGGATGTGCGCATGGGACGGCTCGGTAAACCGCACATCAGATGGTATGTAACATGACGGATATGCACACATAGTCTTAGTCATCGTTAATGCTAGCATGACCCGCACATCCAGAAAACGCTTGTTTTCGCCACTAGTACGTACGTAGTGGGATGTCAGGGGGTCCTCCTGTGACTTAGGAGCAGTGGTGCGCCGCTCTACACATAGTCTGGCGGAGCGGTGGTGTGTTGGGGGATTATATCTCTATTGCTCCCTGCCTCATATGTCATGTATGTATGTGTTGCATCGAGGAGGCAGGGAGTGCTTCCCTTAGATCATCCACTCCGCCAAAGTTAAATCTACATGTCCATGTCATGTAACAATAAATGCTCAAATCTAATACGTGATTGTCTTGACTGAAATGTAGATAAAAAAATGCAGTTCTGGTAATTTGCTTAATATGGTACTCAAATGAAAGGTCTGGATTACTGGTATCGGACGTACATCGGTAGCGGACGATATTCGCCTTGTTTAATGTCATCGACGCATCGGTAATACACTTGACTTTCACCGATGGCACTGGCCGATGTTCCCATGCGTGCACAACAGGTACTACATGTGCTTCATGTTTACATACAGGGTGTGTTCGAAAACTCTTAAAATGCTGTCTTACTACTGTTCGAAATCCGTTATACTGTCTCTTCCGTGTTTGTAAGACACCTTCAAATCTCAAAACATTTTTCAAGGTGAGGTCATCGATGTAGACTTGATGCTGCCTATTAACCATACATCTATGCGCCAGCTCCCTCCGGCCACTGCAAATTGTAAACAAAGATGGCAGACCAAAACTCCGCTGAGGGCTGTGTTTTGCATTTACATTACATTTATTCATTTAGCAGACGCTTTTATCCAAAGCGACTTCCAAGAGAGAGCTTTACAAAAGTGCATAGGTCACTGATCATAACACCGAGAAACATTGCAGGTAGCCAAACATGAAGCATACATTGTGGGAAAAAAACAAAATAAGAGCCAAAGGGAAAGAGTCAATGTGATCCTGGAGGGAACTAACATCAGGTCCAGCAAATCATTCCTAGGTACCGTTGTATTCCCGGAACAAGTGTGTCTTGACTCTTGAGCCTTTTCTTGAAGGTGGGGAGACAGTCAGTGTCTCTGATGGAGGTGGGGAGTTGATTCCACCACTGGGGGGCAAGACAGGAGAAGAGCTTGTGTTGGGACCGGGCGGTCTTGAGCGGTGGGACCACCAGACAGTTGTCAGAAGAAGACCGTAGATAGCGGGTGGGGGTGTGAGGCTGGAGTGGAGGGGTGTGACGCTATCTTAAAAGACCATTAGAAATCAATGTTTTTTTTTAGATACCTTCACACGTAACAATATCTCGCAGCATGGACTTTGGACTTTGGTATCTTCCATGTCTCAAACATTTTCTAAAAAGTCTGATATAATATTATGCCTGGTGATATTATATTAACTAAAGTTTAGTTAAACTAAAGATTGTTTCATATATCTTATTGAATTTGTGCTCATTAAAAGATAAGAGTGATAAAGGGCTGAAATAATTTAACATAGTGCTATTTAAATAATGATTAAATTATTTTCCTGGCACAAAAGGGTGAAGGAATAACACAAAAACAAAAGAAACAAATATCGGTATCGGCTATCAGCTATATTGTTGTTTTTGGTATCAGCCAAGAATTTCCATATCGGTACATCCCTAGTCTGGATCCATTGTGACTCCTAGATTTTTTACCAACTGGCTTTGAGAGACTTTGATGCCGTTTAGGTCTAAAGTCAGATTGGATAAATTATTTCTGTATTTTTTTAGGTCCAAAAATGTGCACCTTTGTTTTATCCGAACAGAAGGACATTTGCTATCATCCAAGTTCTTATCCCAGAAACACATTTCACTAGATTAATAAACAACGAATACAGAAGTATAATGGAACTCTTTGCAGATACTGTGGTGTGACAACCAACATCTTACACGCAATTCTGCCATCCTCTCATTCCTTCGCAGCTGTCGTGCGCACACAACATGCACACATCACAAATTTCTAAGCGGCCCCAGGTTGTCCGAGGCACAAAGAAAGAAAGAAAGAGAACCGGGTACAGTTTCATCTGACCTACTTCAACTTATTGTGGGACACAAATAGATACTTGAATATTTATTGCTGTTAACGGAACCAAATCCATTAAAGCCAACCTCTCCTATATAATGCTTGCTGCATATAGCGTACATTCAGACAGGATTAATGTGATTGAAAAGGCTTTTGTATTGTGGCTATGGGAAGACGGGTCCTTGGAAAGAAGGAGATTTGATTTGCAGCTCAGAGTGACAGAACTATTTACAAAGGAGCTGTTACATAAATTATATGTTTGGCTTGGATTACCACATGCACATCAAGACAAACACATTATGGCCGTATAGTATGTGTGTGTGTGTATGTATAATGTATTGATTTGCTCACACCTACAGTAGCTGATGGGGGTAAGTCTCTTGCAGTCTCTCACACCTATCTGACATTGAGACATTCATGTTTTACGCTACTTTAATGTCCCACACACATGGGCGGCGCTAGGGAGGGGCTAGCAGATGCTTCAGCACCCCCAAGAAAGACCAAAGCACCCCGATAGCACCCCTAAAAATAATTTATGGAAAATCCAATCGGAGAATCGGATGTTAATTGTACGAAGTCTGACAGGGAGCAGTCCGCGGATGCATTTGCCGCGGATGCAGAGACGGCAGTTAGCACAACTGCAGTTCCATTCAAATTAGCATGGAAAAGTTTTGTTCATTTATTAATAGTATTTATATATAGTATATACTGTGTATATAATTGCACAGCTCCCCCTGTCAATGATCTAGCACCCCCTCAGCACCTGCATTAAAAATTATGTGGCGCCGCCCTGCCCACACAGCTGTTGCTGGGCAGAAGACTGAGGTAACAATTACATCCATTGCCTATGAAAACAAATTTACTTTTGCCTCAGTTTACTGTGTCAAGTAATTATCATGTCTGACTACCGTATCTTTCTGAAAATAAGCCGCATTTTCTATAAACCGCACCCCACCAGAATGGGAGCTTTGTGTTTGTAAACCGCACTGGAATATATGCCGCACTTGATACGGGAAGTCGGGAACAATTATAGCAAGCAATGCACGGGTATAGGCGATCCCTTAAAAAAGAAAGTTTATTAAAGTATACTATAAGTATACTACAAAATGGATAGTACACTTTTTGTTCACTTTTGATATAGTTTTAAGAAGTATGCTTAGAAAATAGTTCACTTTTGATATACTTTTAAGAAGTAGGCCTATGCTTAGAAAAAAAATAATTGTATACATTTATTCTGGAGTAGGATGTACGTTTTATTTTATTATACAGCAAAAACAGTCAAAATACTTTTAAAGTAGGCTACATTACAAGCAGTAGCGGCTGGTGATTTTTTTGCACAGTTGGGCGGCGCGGGGGGGGGGTCGTTACACAGAACTTTTTTTTAACATTAAATATATATGTATTAGCTATGTTGGATGCTGTCGTCCTCTCCTACTATTTCTTCAATGCCTAACGAATCTATCTCTTGACCCTGTATGTATGCTTGAGCAGCACTGGTTGAAGCCTGAAAATATTGTAAACAATGTTTGCATATATGCAGGTAGCAACGCTAGTGCTAAATAACTATTTTGCTTGTCGGCTAGTAGGGCTCGTGAGACAGCTCACCAAAAGAACGATGTCTAGCAGATTAAGACGTGTTCGTAGGTACCTAGCGAAAAGTAGCCTCAACTTTCCTAGACTTAGCTACGATACTAATGCTGAAGGGTCGCTGATATCGCATAGCGTCGTTGCAAACGTGTGATGTTGTGACTGTGTGTGTAACACTGAATTACTCACTGAATTACTCACCAGCTAACCAGCTCCGGTTACTTAGCATACAGGTTTGAGGAGAAGCTACGGGTGTACGTCCCGTAGGCCTACAGCCCATCCTCCTTTGGTAGCTATGTTACTCTCGTAGATACGTGATAATTATATGGGATGTGAGGGAGTGATAAAGGTCTTTGATTGGACGAATAAGATGTCAATATAAGTAAGAAACGATGTCATTGGCCAGGGGCGCACGAGTGTGCGCCCCGGCATCGCCCCTTTTTTCCGCCAATGAGAAGCCGTTTTTCTCAAATGTATGAAAAAAGTATAAGCGCTCCCATTGACTTCCATTTGGCCGGCGCCCCCAGGGGGGAGTGGCTTATCTCAGTGATAACGAATGGCAATATATTATATTTGGTCACATTTAAGTGGTTGTTGACAGGGACTTACGGTCTCCCACACACATTTAACGCGTTAACACAGTACATTTATTATTTAAATAGTTTGGTATATCATATTTTTGCACGTTTTTTTATTATTATTTTTACGAAAAATTCTAGGAGGGGCGGCGCCCTAGCGCCCTCTATGGACGCACCGCCACTGATTACAAGTTGAATTTTCTAGATCGATCTTGTATATTCTTATTATTCATGTCTAGGAAAATATATTATGCATTGCACATTGAATCTTTTTGGTTACTGAACCTTATTACTGGCAACATTTTGAAGCCCTATAGCCTACTCATACTAAATTATACTAATAATGATCAATTTGAGTATTAATGGAAAAAACTAAAAACCTATTTGAGAAAGAAGCAGACAGAAGGGTTGCATTATGCATTTGAAGGTCATACAAGTCAAACTGACTGAAGAACGAAATAAAGTTGTGAAAAAATTAAGATAGCGTGGCTCATTGGCTGGTCAATTCCCATGATGCGAAATACAAATGTAACTTCATGAATTTCGTTTTTTTAATGTGTCTGCTTAAAATGTTTAGAATGTGTGGTAATTGCTTGGTAATTGTCATTGTTGTGCTGGTTTACTATCGTAACCAACCAAATGACTGTTGCGTTTTATAAGAAGAGCTGGATAATTCTTTCATGAGTTAATATGCAGTAATTAGCTTCTTTCAGCTAATAATTGGCGAGGACACCATTCTCGTGGTGACGCAAGATCGGTGGCATTTGAGGGTCACCTAAACAATTAAATATATTAGTAAATCATAGTAAATGGACATCTAGTAAGTTTACTTCTTGAAGTATTTACATTAATTGAAAGGGCACTTGAAAGTACTCCAAAGTATACTTTTAAGTACTTTAAAAAGTCTGTTTCATAAACTTAAAGTGTCCATGACACAGGCTACTTTAAAGTCTTCAAAAGTAATACTTGAAATCCACTATGAGTGTACTTTAAAGTGTACTAAATGAACTAAAACGTAGGCCAATTTAGTTAACTTAGAATCAAAATTGTATATAAATAAGTACACTGCTAGTATACTCTAAGTACCATGGCAATAGTATACTTTTTGTACTTAAGTATACTTACAAATAAAACTTGTATAAACTTGTAAAAAGTATACTTTTTTTCGTAAGTGTAACTGCAGGCAGTGTTTTCCTGCTCTGTCAAGTATTATATGTAATTCAGTTTTTGACCTCTAGGTGGACTCTCGTATTATTTCTTGTAAATGTACCTGTTATTTCTTGGTCTTATTCGTTGTTTTTACCCGGAAGCTGCCAGAAGCTAACGGAGCAGTTGCAGACAAGCCACGTTTTTATTTCTAAAGGTTTACAAGATTTCCTGAAGCAAGATTAACGTTTAACCCCATTGGCTACAAGCAGGCAAAGTGGTTAGTATTGTATTTTTGTTTCATTCTTATTTGCCGTGAGTTATTTATGTGGTCTTGGATAATTGTATGTGTGTAGAGCTAATTTCATATCTGTATTGTAGTTCTACGGTGTGATGATGTCTACAAGACTTCGACATTAAAGCATCAGTAAAAGGATCCGGAGTCTCGTGTAATCAATGGGCGTTACAGTAGAACACTACTGCATCGGTGAAGGCTCCAAGATGGACGTAACACGGAGCTGCGCCCCGGTCAGAAGACGACGTCACCGCACACTGTAAAAGGAGGTACCGCGAAAAGAACTGTCGCGCTTGAATGCACAAAGAGCAGACGTAGAGAAGCAAGCTTGCTGAAGATCGCATTTTGAAAGTAGCAGAAGTAATCTGGCATTTAAGTTGCATTGTGGACATTTCATTTGTGTGCTGCCAGTGGACATTTTATTTGCGGTTGATTGTAAGAATCAAAGTGACTTAGTAAATACACTGTTTTGAAGGGAATATTTCCTTTGGGTTACATATTTAATTTCATATCGGCACATTTGAGAAATAGCCTACATTTCATTTAAATCTCAACACATTTCATAAACACTTAACATGTCACAAACAAGTGTTAGTGCCACACAGGCAACTAAAGAAGCCAATCATGAAGACCAACAAAAAGATGGCGATAGGGAAAGTACCCCATCTCAAGCCGACGCTGGTGAGCATGCGGAAGCGACAGTACAAGACTCACAGTCCCAGGTTGGTGAACATCCTACACAACAGCCTCCAGACATGAGAAGAAGCGAACGTTCACGAACGCTAACTGAAAAAGGAAAGGCTCAGCTGGATGAAAGGTTGTGTGATCTAAAAGCGCATTTTTTGAAGCTGTATGGAAAGTGGACATTTTAAATTAATGGCTTAAGACATTCCATTAAGAAAAATGATGATGTGGATCTAATTGAGGATGTTGTAAGCACAATCAACTCTATCCAAGATCAGATTGACAAAACTTACCTCAAAATAAGGGATATTGCAACTCCTGAACCTGAAATCCGGAGAATTAATGACACGTGTAATGCACTCACTGTGACTGCAAATAAAAGAGCTCAACAATACCTCAGTGGTAATGAAGATTCAGAAGTTGTACCCTGGCCTGAAGCTGAGTCAGTGTTTGACAGCACAGTATCCAGTGCAAGCTCGCTTAAACCCAGCTGTAAGTCAACCACCTCATCCAGTCAGTCAAGGTATAAAAAACAACAAGCAGCGGCTGAAGTTGCAGCTACACGAGAAGTTCTCAAAATAATGAAAGAACAACATCAGCGAGAAGAAGAGATTCGGAAACTTGAGGTGCAGGAACAAATGTTAACAGCTCAAAGAGAAGCTGAAGAAAAAGAAAGAGAAGCTGAAGAAAAAGAAAGAGAAGCAGAGGATGCTAGAAAACAAACTCAGTTTATTTCAGAAAGTGCTGCTATAAGAACAGAACTGGAAAGGAAAAAGCGAGAAGTGGAACGGTTGGAGGAAATAAAAAAGCACAATGCAGCACAAGCCAGGCTGAATATTTTCTCAGATGATCAGTATGATGAAGTAGAGCACCAGTCAGCCATTTTGACTGAACAGGGTCAAGACATCTATCCATCCCCACTAAAAGTTCCAGTTTCCCTCCACCAACCATCCACACTCAACCCTGTAAGCAACCCCCTTTATCCTGCTCAACAAACCATACACGATCCACCCTATCATCCACACATAGCTGCCGTCACTAAGACCTCTCCCCAGCATCCCTCAACGTTCACATCCAATTACACACCTCAACCAGCCAGTTTCCTTCAATCTCCAATGGTTCACCAAGCCATTCTCCCTCAACCTCCTACAGTGCAACAAGTTCCACTTACCAAGGCTCCCACTACTCACTCACCCACATTCACCACCACTCATGAAGCCTCCAATGATCTTGTGAGAACACTCGCTGAAGCGATTACAGCCAATCGTATCCCAATCCCTGAACCGGCTGTCTTCATAGGAGATCCTCTCAAGTATAATGATTGGAAGCTTTCATTCTGTACTCTGATCGATCGTAAGAACCTGCCAACTCAGGAAAAACTCTTCTTTTTGCGTAAGTATGTTGGTGGCCCAGCCAAAAGAGCTATTGAAGGACATTTCCTAGTAGCAACAGAAACTGCTTACAAAGCCGCCTGGGACAAACTTGAGGATAGATACGGCAATCCGCTTGTTATTGGTAAGGCATACCGTGACAGGATACACGCATGGCATAAAATTGGTCACAAGGACAGCGAAGATCTTCGTGAGTTTGTAGATTTTCTAAGCAGTGTTGAATCAGCCATGCCTTATGTTCAAGGTTTACAAGCTCTTAACGACTGTGTGGAAAACCAAAAAATAGCTGCCAAATTACCTGATTGGTTAAGCGCACGTTGGAACAGAAAGGTCACTATGTACCAAGATAAACACAAACTGTTCCCTGATTTCAGTTGCTTCATGCAGTTTCTCAACCTTGAGGCTCGAATTGCATGCAACCCAGTCACATCTTTTTCAGCAATAAAGCTAACAGAACACGAAGCTAAGCAAAAGGAAAGGGAATATCCACAAAATCAGAAACCCAGTGCTAAGGCTTTCACCACTAGCGCAAGTGAGAACACGAGCATCATGTGCATTTTCTGTAAGAGGCAAGGCCATACTCTCCATAAATGTTTCAAAATGATGGAAAGGTCAGTTGAAGAAAGAGTTAAATTTGTACAACTGGAAAAGTTGTGTTTTGGCTGCCTCAAGACTGGCCACAACTCCAAAGCCTGTACATCTAGGAGCATATGTGACTCATGTGGACGAAACCACCCTACATGCCTGCATCAAGATCGATGGGTGTATAACCAAGGACAAAGTAGAGAAAACGAACATGAACGATCTAATGCAACCAAGGAAGCTAAAACTAAAGAGTCTACACTGCCACGTACACATGAGTCAAAGCAAGCTACCTCCAACAGAGTCGTTCAAGAGAAAAGTACCACTCATACATCTACTGTTGTCCCAGTTTATGTCTCCACCTCAGCTGAACCAGATAAGGAAGTTCTAGTGTATGCCTTGCTTGACACTCAGAGTGACACCACCTTCATATTAAAGGATACAGCCGAGGCATTGAATGTCAAGAAGGAGCCAGTGAAACTGACAGTGTCAACGATAACATCAATGACAAAGGTTGTATCCAGCCAAAGGGTGAGTGGTCTACGAGTAAGAGGTATTAACTCTGAAAATATAATCAAACTCCCAACAATTTATACCAGGGATTATATACCAGCAAATAGATCTCATATACCCACAAGTACAACTGCAAAGTTATGGCCTCACTTAGAACATCTAGAGCATGAAATGTCTCCAGAGCTTGATTGTGAAGTAGGATTGTTGATAGGCTATAACTGCCCCCAAGCCCTACTTCCCAGAGACGTCATTAGTGGCAGTGAGGACCAGCCATACGCGCTTAAGTCTGCGTTGGGTTGGAGCATCATTGGCTACAGCAATGCTGGCCTTGAACATGATGATGAAATAGGCATGAGTCACCGTATCATCACAAAGCAAGTCATACCAGCAATCAAGTCTTCAGTTGAACTCAAATCTGAGGTCCATTTTGTCTGCAGGACCCAAGTCAAAGAAATGATGACTCCAGCAGACATAATCAAAGTCTTCAAGTCGGATTTCACTGAGAGGACCAGTGAAGAAGTTTCAATGTCACAAGAAGACATCAAGTGTTTGACAATGATTAAAAAGGGCATCTATCAGAAGCCTAATGGACACTACGAAATGCCATTGCCTTTTAAGGAAGAAAGGCCAAGTCTGCCCAACAATAAAGCATATGCAGAGAATCGGCTTAAATGCCTGGAGAAACGTTTGACAAAAGATGAACGATACCACAAGGATTATGTGGCTTTCATGGAGGACATGATCGCAAGAGATGATGCTGAAAAGGTTCCAGAGATGGATATGAGCAATCAGACAGTATGGTATATCCCTCACCATGGAGTTTATCATCCCCAAAAGCCGGGAAAGATTCGCGTTGTCTTTGATTGTTCAGCAAAGTATCGGAACACATCACTAAACAAACATCTACTCACTGGGCCTGACCTTACCAATGCCCTCATAGGGGTCTTGTGTCGTTTCCGTAAGGGGCAAGTAGCCATCATGTGTGATGTGGAGCGTATGTTCCATCAGTTTCATGTTGCACCAAGGGACCAAGACTACCTCAGATTCCTGTGGTGGGAGGGAGGTAATCTGGAAGCTCCCCCATCAGTGTATCGCATGAAGGTTCACTTATTTGGTGCTGCCTCATCGCCAGGGTGTGCAAACTTTGGGCTTAAGCACCTCGCTGCACAAGGAGCAGACAAATTTAACGAAGCCACCCTAAGGCTTATCCAGCGCAACTTTTACGTTGACGATGGACTGGTAAGTGTGGACAATGAAGCAGAAGCCATCCAGCTAGTCAAAGAAGCAAGGGATCTCTGCTGCACCGGTATGCTCCGCTTACACAAATTCCTTACCAATAGCAAGGAGGTGCTTGCCACGATCCCGAAGAAAGAATGCGCAGAGGGTGCTACCGACCTGGACTTGGCCCTCGGAGAACCCAAGATGGAAAGGGCTCTCGGGGTCCAGTGGTGCCTTAGTTCAGATAAGTTCCAGTTCAGAGTCGAGGTAAAGGAAAATCCCTTTACCAGAAGAGGAGTATTGTCCACAGTGGCCTCCATTTTTGATCCTCTTGGATTTGTTGCACCCTTTATCTTGATCGGGAAGCAGATCCTGCAAAGGATGTGTCAGGAGAAGAAGAACTGGGATGTAGCTTTGTCATGAACCCACCTGCATCCAGTCATATGGGTGGTGTCTGGGAGAGGCAGATACGAACGGTCAGAAGTGTCCTTACATCCATCCTAGACCAGTCTGCAAGAAGACTAGACAGTTCTTCACTGAGAACCTTCCTATATGAAGTAATGGCTATAGTGAATAGTCGACCGTTGACCACAGAGCATCTCAATGATCCAGCAGGACCAGAACCTTTGACGCCAAATCATATTCTGACAATGAAATCGTCAATCATTGAACCGCCACCTGGAGAGTTTGTAAGAGAAGATCTCTATCTCCAGAAGAGATGGAAGAGAGTTCAGTTCTTGTCAAATGAGTTCTGGAACAGGTGGAGAAAGGAGTATTTGCTGAGTCTGCAACAGAGAAGTAAATGGAGCAAGGACAGGAGAAATGCTCAAGTGAATGACATAGTCCTGTTGCAAGATGATGCCACGTCCAGAAATCAGTGGAAGATGGCAAAGGTTACCGAAGTCTTCCCAGGAGCTGACGGGAAAGTCAGAAAGCTCAAACTACTGCTTAGTGACACAACACGAGACAGTAAAGGCACATACACAACTAGACCATTTTATTTGGAAAGATCCATACATAAAACGGTCCTATTGCTTGAAGCTGAATAAAAGGTCAATCCATTCGTGAAAGTGACGTAACCACATTGTCAGATTATACGATGTTTTTCTTTGGGTAAGAAGCTGTTCACTAAGTTAATTCTGTTAGAAATCATACGTGGTCTGATGGTGGGAGTGTAACTGCAGGCAGTGTTTTCCTGCTCTGTCAAGTATTATATGTAATTCAGTTTTTGACCTCTAGGTGGACTCTCGTATTATTTCTTGTAAATGTACCTGTTGTTTTATTTCTTGGTCTTATTCGTTGTTTTTACCCGGAAGCTGCCAGAAGCTAACGGAGCAGTTGCAGACAAGCCACGTTTTTATTTCTAAAGGTTTACAAGATTTCCTGAAGCAAGATTAACGTTTAACCCCATTGGCTACAAGCAGGCAAAGTGGTTAGTATTGTATTTTTGTTTCATTCTTATTTGCCGTGAGTTATTTATGTGGTCTTGGATAATTGTATGTGTGTAGAGCTAATTTCATATCTGTATTGTAGTTCTACGGTGTGATGATGTCTACAAGACTTCGACATTAAAGCATCAGTAAAAGGATCCGGAGTCTCGTGTAATCAATGGGCGTTACAGTAAGGGATCTTACAGCATGCTGTAAGAAAAGAAAAGTAGGTAAGGGCGTAATGTTTTCTAGTGCCCAGGAATGAACTAATATTTAACCCTTGTGTTCTCTTTGGGTCATTGTGAACCCCCAACTATACCTCATTCAAAAATAAAGTGAAGCATTTTCTTTTAACCGTCAGGCTGTCTCAAACTAAAATTGTCGCAGCAGAATGATGGGTCGTTGTGAACCTTCGGGTCATTGTGACCCGAAGGCAGCACAAGGGTTAAATAGCATTCACGAAAAAAAAGTGTTTCTACTGTTGTTTTGTTATAAAAATTTGCTATAAGCCATTTAGAAATAAAAACCGCACCACCACAAGAAACATTTTAAAACGGGGTATGGCTTTATTTCCGAAAAATACGGTAAACCTCATCTCCAAGACAACAGTGAGGGCTTCACTTACAGCTTCAGTCCTAGTCCCTGCATATAACAGGTCAGAAAATACAGCCTTTGAACCCATAGTCGGTTGGAACCACAAGCGGCAATTATAAATGACAGGCAGATGCAGGCATGCTGCCCCAACTATGCAGTAGACACCAATAGACACTCACACCAGCATGTGGATGCATGCACACACAAACACAAACACACACACAGCTGATTTGTTTGCTGCTGGGATGTCAGCCTTATAAGGGCTGTACAACGAGCGCATACCAGGGTGGTGCTCAGTGGAGCGTGTTTTGTCACTTCTAATAAGGACGGTGATTGGTGGGAAGGAGAGGAGGGAAGGAGAGAAAAAGGAAGGGAAAGAGAGGAAAGAATGTATGTGCCGGCGCAAACGTTTCGATTAATTTAGCAAAGTCCAAATTCACGGTAAAATGTCAGGCCTTTTTCTTCTTCTTTCGTTCGCAATTACAGCACTGAATGTAATAAAAAATCCATCGAACTCTGAATAAACAACCGTGGACTCCTTCCCAATTTCTAATTAGGTACACGTCTGGGAGGGAGTTAAGATAACAATGGTTGGAGACAGAGAGAAAGAGTTCGGACAGATATAGAATGAGGTGGAGTATTATTGTGTTCCTCAGGGCTCAACAAGGAGTCTGTCTTACCCTGCTGCATGCTACTGGCTTGGCTTGATGGAATGAAGAGGGCGAAGGAAACATCCTGGACTCCAACACGAGCACACACACACATTCACACAAAGTCACAGGACTAACGAGCGGCTATGGGCCTGCGGCATGTGCACATTCTGCTCCTGTCACTGGGGAGCTTGTCACACACACTGCTGTGCACCCCATGGCACCCCAAGGCGTCCCTCTGAAACACACAAACAGATTACAGAGATGAACTCTTTTATTCCCCTCTGTCTCGCTCTCATTCGCTCCCCCCCTTCCCCCCCCTCTCTCTATCTATCTTTTTCTACACACCCTGTCCACCAAGGTTAAGAGCCAAATGTACTTCAAATTGGAAGTGAAAGTCTCTCTGGAACTTTTTTCACAGCTCTCTGGAGACTTCAAAGTTAAGGGGACGGAATACTGGGTCTTGTGTGTGTGTGTGTGTGTGTATGAGAATGTATGTTTCTTTTTCTCTTGTTCTTTTTCTTATTCTATTCCCTTCCAGTGATAATGTGAACTAGAGCAGAATGTCCATACACTCCTCTCCTCATCCCACAATGCATCAGTGTCAGCTTGGGTGTGTCATCAGTGATGCATCATGGGTTGGTGTCCGATTTTGCGACCGTCTCAACCGTCTTCACCTGTTCTTATTTTTTTCTCTCACATTACAGTCGACTCTTCTTTGTCCCACGTTGAAAGGGCACAACAGGTCCTTTGCCGCATCTCTTCTGTTGACTGTGTACATCTCTGGTAGGCTATCATTAGACTGGTTCAACTATTGAATTGCCACGGTAAGATGGGTAGGTCTGTGGCCTGTGCTTGGGCATGTGGGTGAAGAGGAGTCAGACATCTGTTTAGTAAAGCACTGCCGTGCTCTTCCCCTTTGATGTCCCGCTGACGGACTGTTGACTAGCGTTGTGCCATCACTGCACTGTCTTTGAAGTTGGAATCCCACCCCGGATTTAGAAAAAACTTCTTATTTTTTGCAGTTACGCACACGCACGCACACACACTAACACACAAACACACCTCCCAAAGTAAAATAAGTTGTCTGAACGCAGAGGAAAATGTGTTAGAGAACGCGTGCGTGTTCGTCTGCTGGGTGTCGGCGTCATCTGCAAAAAACTCAAAGTAATTAAATGATAAAGCAGGAAGTGAGATAGCCGCGCCACGCCACGCACCTCGTTAACGCTTGGGTGAGGGAGACGAGAAGACGTCCTTTGATATGAGGCTCGAGTCTCAAGAGACAGGAACACGCCATAGCACAGCCCACTCACTTGGCTACGAGCCCAGAAATGACACTGGTCCTTAGCGAGACGTCAGCTGGAAACACAGCTATTTCATGTTTTTCTTGTCCAGTAGTGCCCGTGAAAGGTGCGAGATCAGGAACCTTTGGTGTGGCTGGTGGATAAGAAGCCGGATGATGACAACCCCCATTCCCACCCCTCCCTCTCTCTCGCCCCATTCATTCATTTCATGATTGAAGTAGGTGAAAAAGAGTTTCTCTGATTGGTCTCTCACACTCAAGATCCCAGTGCACGGATACCATAGTAGCACTCCTCCCTGTTCTCCATTGTTCTCTCTGTCCAGCAGAGAGAGAGAGAGAAAGGGAGAGAGAGAGAGAGATAACAAATGAGTGAAGAAAATGAGACAAGGTTGTTACTGCGCAATTCCCTCAATGCTAACTACTTCTCTGCACATCTCCTTCTATACCTTTCTCTCTTGCATTCTTCTCATGGTCTCCATCCATCCATTACTAATCGAAATTGGAAAGGGGTGCCATACAGCAAATTAACAGGAGTAATTAGGAGTTTTGCAATTAGGTGACCGTCACCCTTTAAAAAAACAAGTTTAACAAAAGCATTGTCTAATTGGATTATCTTAAAAGGAATGCTGGGTCTTTCTCCCTCAAGGACCAATCACTTAGCCTTGAACAAAAGTATAAAACAAAACAACTTGCCTCATCAAAACAACAGTCCGCTCACCATTGAATTGTCTTCCTAGTTTAACCTTTGTCATGGAACATCATTTCATGGTGACATGTAGATTGCCAACGTGAGCTGAAAACTTTCCACAGCGGGATAATTAGAGGAGAGGAAAACATACAAAGGCAAAACAGTTGAGAAATTGAAAGCCAAGATTGTAAACTAATTTCTCAAAGCATGTGTACAGTTCTGTACAGATTAGTACAGCGTTGTTTTGGTGTGCACCCTGTATTGCTGAGAATGGAGAGGAGAGCACTAAAAACATACTCAGATATATTGTAATGTATCTAATATTGGCTTTATTGTAGATATTCTGTAATACATGAAACATACTGTATGCCATGTCATTATCTAATACGTGTACATAGCATTACCTACTTGTGTTTATTTTCGAAACACTTACGAAAATGTGTAGAACACATTTACGAAATGTGTTTTCTATTCTTGTTTTTGAGGTGTTTCCCTGTGTTATTTTCAGGAGCTGGCTCTTCGCTCTGCACGCAAGACCACGCTCGCAGTCACATCCTTCCTCCGTGGTGTGCAGCATATGTTTACGAGGCGGGGATATGATTCTGCATAGTTTGTGTGGTCATCAGGACCTCTGTGTGCCCTGTGTCCGACGGATATGTGGGAACCTGGCCCCGGGATGATGGGGGAGGGTGTTTGTGCTGACAGAAGCAGAGTGACTAATTGCTGGATAGGTCAGAGGATGTTTTCCTGGACCAGGCTTGAGGCAGGACACTGAGTCATTGCCTCGACTGTGTCTACCTTGGCAGCGCTTCAATCTGTTAACCAAAGCGCCGCTCACCGGGGTATGTCTTCACCTTTCGGTCGTTCTGTCCTTCTGCTGTGTGTCTTTTTGTCTGGTCTTTCTTTTCTGTCTCTCTCTGCCTCCCTCTCTCTCTCTCTCTCTCTCTCTCTCTCTCTGGATTGCCGCCTCGACCCACCTTTTCGACAAGTATGCGCATTTCTGCTCCCAATCGCTTTACCGGGGCTTTCGTGTGCTTCTGCTCATGAGTCTGCCATTCCTTTTCCTCAGCCAACACCGTCGCCGAGAGACGCTTCCAGAAATGACAGGACTCGTGTTTCCCACCCCCGGATGGAAGCAGGCAGGCAGAAGACAATACAGGAGATGTTCTGAGCGCTGACTGCTGTTACGTAAGCATGTTTACAGAGCGGTGGCAGACTCCTGGCCTGAAGCGCAGCATCTCTCCTCACAGTACGGAGAACAAAGACCCGGCATCTTCTTCTCCTTTCTGAGAAGCTTCACAACAGCCACGGTTGGGCTCCCACTCTGAAAGGAGAGAAGACGAGGAGGAGAGAAACTTCTAGTGGTTCAGGTCACCAGACTTCTGGTGATAGAAAGGTCCCTTTGTCTCTGCGCTGATGTTGTCATCTGGGGAACACACACACAACCCTGCTCAAAAAATCTCACATTGATTGTGTTGACCCCGGGGTATAGGGACTGTATTAGTGATTGTGTGTGTTGAGAATAGCTACAGCGTATTAGTGAGAGACTGTTTCTGCTAGACCTAGTTCTTAGAGTTTCTTTGTGTCCGTCCCTCGCTGCAAAGGGTGTGTGTGTGTGTGTGTGTGTGTGTTGTACTGTAGTTTACAGTGGAATATAAGTGTATTTGAGGACAAGACTACCACAAAAGTTAAGATCAACAGGATCTACAGATGTGAACATTGTCTCTGGTTCATTATAAATCCTCCAATAATGTAAACATTAATAAGCAGGGATTGATTGTTAAAGGGATATACCATTTCCTTGCACCTAGCTAGTTAAGGCTAGGGTTAGCGATAAGGTTAGGTTGATGGTGTGGTGAGGAGTGAATCAGGAGTTTTGTCCAACAGTTTTATTTGAAAGATGTTTTGGTCTTTCAAGGTGTTTATTGAATTGATTTGATAGACATTGAATCAAACCCTGGGCCCTACATTAGGCCTGTCGACCCGGTGAACCACCTAGGCACCCCTAACCCAACAGTTTCTGAACCCCGGTATTCCAGTCACTCCTCGCCAGTTGGTAGTTCTACTGACGCCAGTTAGTTAGCAACTGAAGTTTTGAATCTTGTTACCAGAGTTTCTTGTTTGCCTAACCTAATGTTTGTCTCCTGTGCCTCCAACTCATTCCTGTGTGCCAACCAGCCAAGCCTGCCCTGTCCTGTCTACCCTGCTGCTCCATTCCTCATTAAACACCCTGTTGAGCCCCAACCTTATCCTTGTGTCGTGCAGTTGTTGTTGGTTGTTTCCTGGTCATTGAGGCTGTTATCGTCATTATCTCAAAGAGAGATGAAAAGGAGGAGGTGAAGGCAGAGGGAGCTTGTTTGGTACATAATGGATTTAGACTGCGATTGTGCTAATGCAGTACTGTGGCGTGTAAATGTATTTGTTTAGCATGGATGGATGAATAAGTAAATAGGATTGGTTTGTGATGGATGGAATGGATTGAATGGACAGGCAGATTGACTTGTAAACAGATTGATGGAAAGATGAGTAATCTAGGACATGGAAATGATCGTGACAATGAAGCCACAGAAGGAACACCTTGTCACAAACATGAAATCTGCGCTAGGAACCTCTCACATGCCTTTGTGTGAGGTTCAGCTTTCCTTTTTTTCTGTGACACAAACCTTGACTTCAGGCACACATAACAGGCATTTTGCATGAGTGCAATTGTAGCTGGAGGTGACAATCTGTTGGTTTTGCCCACACACCACATCTACCCTCACACCACAACCCAGTGGGCACTACAGGTTTTTTCCTTTGTCTTAAACATAGAGTTAGAACAAAACGTTGCTGTCTTTACATTTACCATGGATAGTCAGTTTGGTGACCTGCACTTGCTTTTTTGAATTAGACTTGGCTTATTGCACACAGTTTGCAGTCATTTCAGTGATGGGAATTGTATTGGGCTCGCTAGCCAAGCAAGCTAACTCTCCAATCAGCTAAACGTTTCCCAAAAAACTCCACAGCGTGTTGAGGATTACTCATGTAGTTTAATGGTAATTTCGTGAAACTGTAAAGACAGTACAAACATAAGGCAGGTATTAATAAAGCTAAACAGTAAGCATACAACGGTAAATCTATAATCCAACACATAGAAAATAAAGATAATACTTACAGACGTTGCTTTAACAAACAAGAAGATGAAGAACTAAATCTTAATGGAAGAGCTGATCAAACTGTTGTTCCTGCATGCTCTCTCTACGTGAATAACATGCTCGTGACTTCCGGTCACCTAACTAGCAGCCCCTCCCTTAGAGCATTCCCTCTTAAAGGTACAGACACATATGCCACACACGTTAAGAACAACATACACTTTCAATGCCAGGGGCAGAACACTCCCCGCTTGGGGTCTTACAAGACTCCACATTAATTAACAGAATCAGTCTTTGTAGACAGAAGCAGAACAACTTCTGTAACAGGGCGAAAGAAAGTCTTCTTGGTTCCACCTTTGATGACTTCCACTTCGACTTTCCGAACCAGTCCATCTTCTCCTGGAAAGGTCTTGGTGAGGATGCCCATGGGCCATTCATCTCTCTTTGCCTGACTATCTTTCAAGAGAACGATGTCCCCTTCTTGGAGACTAGGCTTCTTTCCTTGCCACTTGTGACGTAGCTGCAGGGTTTTGAGATATTCACGCCTCCATCTGCTCCAAAATATGTCAGCTAGGCTTTGAACTTGCTTCCATTCCTCTTTGAAGAGATCTGCTTCATCAAAGTGGCCAGGAGGAGGAGGAGGAGTAGAGCCTGTTTTGAGGGTCAGGAGCATTGCTAGGGTCAAGATGAGAGGCGACTCCGGATCTGATGACACTGGGATGAGTGGTCTCGCGTTCATGACTGCAGTTACCTCGGACATGAATGTTGTGAGAACTTCATGGGTCAGACGAGATTTCTTTTCTTCCAACAGCATGCAATCCAGTATACGACGAGCGATGCCAATCATACGTTCCCACGCTCCCCCCATGTGGGATGCGTGGGGCGGATTGAACACCCAGGTGCAACTCTGAGTGCTCAGGTACTTTTCCACTTTCTGGAAAGTAGGACTTGTCTTGTCCATCTCCAGCTCCATGTGTTTTGGGAGTGGTGAGTCCCAATCCTCTGCCTGCGTGGTGAGATCTCTGAGTATCAACCTTCCGTGAACAGAGACGGGTGCAACGAACCCTAGGGGGTCATATAGACTGTTTACGGTTGACAGCACCCCTCTGCGAGTGAATGGCTTTTCGTCATTTTCAATCTGGAATGTAAAGGTGTCTGCTCGCATGTTCCAGGACAATCCAAGACTACGTTGGACTGGCAGATCATCGACAAAGAGATCCAAGTTGTTGACGTCTTTGGAGCGGTCTTGAGGTGGGAATGCATGAATGACTGCTGGTCGATTTGATGCAATCTTGTGCAACCTGAGGTTAGAGGCTGAAAGCATCTTCTGTGCTCGTCCAAGAACGCCGATGGCCTCTTCCTCAGTAGCGAACGACTTCAAAGCATCGTCAACATAGAACTCACGTTCAATGAGTCTTCTTGCGTCACTGCCATACTCTGCCTCTGCTTCTTTGGCCGCTCTTCTCAAACCGTACACGGGCCACAGCAGGAGAGGGACTGTTCCCAAAAAGGTGCACTCGCATCCGGTAGTCCACAACATTGCAGGTAGGATCATTGTCACGGTACCATAGAAAGCGTAGATAGTCCCTGTGGTCTTCCTTCACCACAAAGCAGTGGAACATGTGTTCGATGTCAGCCGTAATGGCTACTTGCTCCTTCCTGAACCTCATGAGTACGCCTAGCAGGCTGTTGTTCAGGTCAGGGCCAGTGAGCAGGACTTCATTGAGTGACACTCCTTCATGTGACGCACTGCTGTCGAAGACCACTCGGATCTTGTCCGGCTTTTTGGGATGGTACACGCCGAACAGGGGTAAGTACCAGCATTCTTTCCCTACTGTCAGGGGTGGAGCGATCTCTGCATGTCCTCTGCTAAGCATGTTCTGCATGAACTCTAGAAAATGGGCCTTCATCTGCGGTCGTTTTTCTAGGGTGCGGCGGAGCGAGAGGAGGCGGTCATGCGCTTGTCTCCTGTTGTTGGGCAGCCGTTGTCTTGGCGATCGGAAAGGCAGAGGTCCGACCCAGCTCTTGGAGCTGTCTTGGTGGAACTCGGCATCCATGATGTGAAGGAACTCTAGATCCTCCATGGAAGGTGCAAGTCTGTGATCATCGGCAGTACGAGTGAAGATGGCTTGGCCTAAGCTGTCTTCTGCTAGCTTCCCTGAGCTGTATGTGAAGGTAGGTACTGGATGGTTTTGATATGTAGGTGCTTGACTGAAGACCTCTTTCACTATGATTTGGTTGTTGCATGGCTGTAGATGGGTAGCACGACCGTTCTCCAGGATGGATGTTTTATAGCTGTTCACCTGTGGTGGTCTGTGTGCGCCTCCAAGGCAAACGTCGCCGATGACGACCCACCCTAGGTCCAGTCTTTGGGCAAAGGGTGCATTGCCTGGACCATTAATCTGATCCCTGACCTTGTGTAACCTCAAGATGTCTCTACCCAGAAGGAGGAGTACATTAGCATCAGGATCGAGAGGTGGTATTTCATCTGCAATGCGTTTCAGGTGAGTATGGTGGCGTGCTGCGTCCGGGGTAGGTATCTCAGCTCGATTATCAGGGACCTCGTTGCATTCGAGGAGCGTAGGTAGAGGAAAGCTAAGTTTCTTATCCAGTGACTCGATAGTGTAACCGATGGCTCTTCTCCCCGCTGTCTCTTTAAGCCCTGCACATGTCTTGAGAGTGTATGCGTAGGAGCACCCAGAGATCTTAAAGACATCAAAGAACTCTGACCGTGCAAGGGAGCGGTTACTTTGCTCATCGAGTATTGCGTACATTTTCTTGGACTCCTGTTTGTGTCCAGTGGGGTACACGCTGACGAGGCAGATCTTAGCACAGGCTCTCGCACTTAATCCTTCGCCACACACTTGTGTGCACTTTGAAGTGACCTCCTGGGCCTCCGCTTTGTCCTCCTCCCCGCAATGCTCTGAAACGGGAGGGGACGACTTGGACTTCCAGGTTGCTGGTCCAGGGTGTAGTGCTGTCGTGTGGTTGGTGCTTTCACATTCCATACATTTGACATCGGCAGAGCAGTTCCTGGCGAGATGCTCTGTGGAAGAGCAACAGCGAAAGCAGATGTAGTGTTCTTTGAGTAGCTGTTTGCGTTCCTCTAAACTCTTTTCTCGAAAGCCCCTGCATCTCCCCAGGGGGTGGGGCTTTCCATGTAGGGGGCAGTGTTTGCTTGGGTCCGCTGGTTTGTTACCTACTCTTGACTCAGGCTTGTCCACTGAAGAGACTTGGGTCTTGTGAACATATACAGGCGCCTTCATAGGCCTCTCCCACTTGTCCTTTTTCTCTGCTGGAACCTGTGTGAAGAGGTTGAAGCTTGGGTCTGTACGAGCTTTAGCTTCTTTGCGAATGAAGTCTACAAACACAGAGAAAGGAGGGGAAACTGACTAAATGGTCACGTTTGTATCGTGATCCAAAGTAGATCCACTTTTCCTGAATGTTGTGTGGGAGTTTCTCGATTATAGGATTGACTCCTCTTGAAGTGTCCAAGTATGCAAGGCCGGTGAAGTAGCTATCTTGTTTAGCTGCTTCTAGCTCTGACAACAGATCTGCTAGATCTCGAAGTCTCTGTGGATCCTTTGTTGTGATTTTGGGGAAGCTTTCCAGTTTACCAAAGAGGGCCTGTTCGACGGCCTCCGGGGCGCCGTATAGCTCGTCGAGCCGCTCCCATGCCATAGTCAATCCAGTAGGCAGATGTTTGATATTGACCGATTTAATCCGTTTAACCTGTTCTGCTGACTCTTTTCCGAGATGTTTGGTAAGAAGGTCGAGCTGTTCTCCAGCAGACAGGTCCAGGTTGTCAATAGCACTATGGAACGACGTCTTCCATGACCAGTAGTTCATTGGCTGTTCATCGTATACAGTAAGTCCTGATGTCACAAGACGGCTGCGGGCCAGATATTTAGCGAGGTCATTGGTGGTTTGAGAGTGGTCGCATCCAACTCCGCAGGGCGTTCCATAGACAGGCTGATGTACAGGGGATGGCAAATGCTTATTTAGGCTATAATGTGGTGACGCTTTAATATGATGAGGGACTTGCGGTGTGTAGTCAGGTGTAGTCTCTCTATACTGGTGCACTTGAGATGCGTAGAATGACGTAGTTTTAACAGGAGTGGTGTCTTGGGCTTGGCTGATGCTTTGTGGGTTTGGTAATGTGGGATTGTTACCATTTATATTAGCTGGCAAATTAACTGCAGTCATACTGGCTTGCTCTGCCACGTAAGCAGCAGTACGCTCTTCTTTGCTTTTTTTTGATACTTTACTGGAAGCCTCACTGACCGTTTCGAAACCCTGTTCTCTCAAATCAGCCATCAGAGAATCAGCCTCTGCTATGGCAGCATCTTTTTCTTTCTCTTCGTTTAATGCATCAAGAGTGGCGTTAATCCGTGCTTGCTCTACCTTTAATTCAATTTCCTTTTTTGAATGTACCGCTCTAGCTTGCGCTGCTTCAGCTTTTGCTTTGGCCATGGCCACAGCCATAGACATTTTTGAGCTGGACGATGTACTGGAAGAGCGAGAGCTCACGGAATTATTATCTCCATTTTCTTTGTTTTTACCGTTAGCTGCTGACATAATGACGGTGAGTTTATAATACCAGCAACAGATATGAAGGCGTACAGGCTGTATGGATGTCTTTCCGTTAGCCGCTTAGCAATTTAGCTCCGTAGGATGCTTTACAGGCTGGGTGGATTTCTTTCCGTTAGCCGCTTAGCAATTTAGCTCTGTAAGATGCTTTACAGGCTGGGTGGATTTCTTTCCGTTAGCCGCTTAGCAATTTAGCTCTGTAAGATGGCTGTCTTCGACTATCTTGTTAGCTGTGTTGCCGTCTTTTCACTGTATTGGGCTCGCTAGCCAAGCAAGCTAACTCTCCAATCAGCTAAACGTTTCCCAAAAAACTCCACAGCGTGTTGAGGATTACTCATGTAGTTTAATGGTAATTTCGTGAAACTGTAAAGACAGTACAAACATAAGGCAGGTATTAATAAAGCTAAACAGTAAGCATACAACGGTAAATCTATAATCCAACACATAGAAAATAAAGATAATACTTACAGACGTTGCTTTAACAAACAAGAAGATGAAGAACTAAATCTTAATGGAAGAGCTGATCAAACTGTTGTTCCTGCATGCTCTCTCTACGTGAATAACGTGCTCGTGACTTCCGGTCACCTAACTAGCAGCCCCTCCCTTAGAGCATTCCCTCTTAAAGGTACAGACACATATGCCACACACGTTAAGAACAACATACACTTTCAATGCCAGGGGCAGAACAGGAATAGATCAAATAAATGAATAAAACAAAACGACAAACGTATTAAAATGAAATGTATTCATGAATAAGCCAGTGCTATGTAAATGACCACTGGTTGTTTTTGCTGCGAGTTCAAAGCCAATACCTCATCCCTCGTTTTCTCTATCCAAACCTGTGACTCACTGTTGTGAATGAATATAGGAAAAAAGGCAGTAAAGGGACAAATGAAGGGATTCAAATTCCCAGCAGAGGCCTGAGTGTTGACAAGAGCTCGAGGGCAAAAGAAAGAAACAAGTTCCCCTCTATCTCCTCCCGTTTCTCTGTCATCCTTTATATCCCTTCACATTCTCCCCTCTCTCCTTTCTAACACTTTACTTCTTTCTTTCCTTCTTTCTTTCTTTCCTTCTTTCTTTCTACAGTCGTACACATATCAGAATGAAACAAATGGCGACGTTGTGGTTATCTGCATTTCTACGCAAGCTTTTTCTTTCTTTGCCAGGCTGTGAAGAGGTCAACTTGCTTTCAGAGTGCAAGCATGTGTAGGCTACATTTCATTCATATTGCCCTTCACAGCCCTTGCATGAGGATCTGAAGGGACGCTGTGTGGTTGTCCCAAACCTCCAGCTCATACCGAATGTCTCACTGATGTCAGCCATCCGCACTCGTATCACTTACTCACTGGCCGACGAACACCGTTATCCTTTAGCTGAACAGTAGAGGGCAATTGCGTAATTGTGTCCTTTGCACAAAAGTGTGTGTGTGTGTGTGGGAGGGGGAGGATATTCACTAAGTCCATTTTACTGATGAACACTTTTGAACTCATGCAAGCGTGCCACTGTCACAACACGGTCATCATTTCCACAGCTCCAGCCCTCTTTCTCTCTCACTCTATTTCTCTCAGTTTCTCTCACCCTTTCTCTCTGTCTCAATCTCAAAAGTGATTGGATCTTACAACTGTACTATTGAAGAGAAGGGCATCTGGTATTAACCTTTGGAGGTAGAGTTTTTATTTCTTAATCCCTTTCTTTGTACTGCTCTTTTGCACGGGTTGTACTTGTCCAGTGATGCTCAGTTCCATGATACTGTCATACCTCTAAGATGAGTCTTAGTAGAAGGCTGCTTTGCCAGGGGGAGGGTGTGTGTGCGGGCGCATTTGTGTGTGTTGACATGTGTATGTATGCAAGCACAAAAAATAACTTTCCAAATTGCTCTTTGATAGTAGCTCCTGTAAACATTCCTATTATATCACTTGTTCCAGTCCGTGTTTTCACAAATTGATGTATCGACGGCAACCTGCTGTGATGAATGCCTTCTCTGTTCTGTCACAATACAAAACCGGTAAAAGGAAAAACACTATCATCTTGCAAAAATTTGTATTCCGCCAAAGGTCACATAGTCCTTCACTGGAGTCCTTCACTTCCAAGGGCTGCCAGAAGCCAGTGAGAGTGGATGCGTGCGCCCATGCAGCTAGCGTGCCTTCAGAATAAGCACTCATCCATGAGGACAGACGGGTTTCCTCAAAAAAACAGCAAATCATTTGCAATGCTTACTGAAACAATAACTTCCAAACAGAACACTTCCAATTGATTATTTCAGTCTCTCAAACTACACGAGTCATGGAAGGCCTCATTCAGCCCACCCTAGTTTGCATACCAGGTTTAAGTCATACTGAAACATGAACAAGCCTAATCCTAGTCTTTGCAGGAACAAGTACCAGTACTTCAAGAGCAGTTAACTTATCAAATCACTTATCAGGCAGAACCAGTCAGCAGGGATCACTTCACTCAGAACTGCTGATTTTGATCAAAATCCACCGTAGCCTTCCCCTTTGATTAAACAGGGTATCAGTTATGTACATGTTAACACAGAATATTGAAAGAAACAGAGGCATCCCATTCTCAGTTATCTAAATGCAAGACACGTTTTAGGTGAAGCCAGAAAAGACAGGCTGAAGTGAGCAGCAGACATCTGTTGAGGTGTAAGGCTTATACTGAACAGGAATATTCTGGACTACATTCCTTGGCTCTAGAGATAAAGTTTACTTGACTGCCGTTAAGTCAATTTAAACTTAAAGCTGCAGTATGTAACACTACAAATTAAATTAAAGAATGAGAAATGTCTTCCCTTATTCTTGTCTGAAGACCTCCAGGACGTTGGATTGGTTGTGGTCTCACAAAATAAACCAGAGGAAGGCTCGCCTCACTGGGATTACTGGAACATAATTATTTGGAAAGGAGCAACACGTTCCAATAACAATAAATTGTCATATGTCTGGCACTGAGCTGTGTGTGGTTTTGAACTTGCAGATGGCCCAATTAGCTAACAACATTTATAAGGGACCTATCAGACAGTAATATCTTTTCAAAATACAATACAAAAGAAACTGCAACATCCCATTGATTCTGTGAAATAATAATGCTTCAAACATAATTTGAGATCTAATTAACATTCAATGAGAATATGACAAGGGCCTTCACCTGGAATTTGTGTTATGCGCACGCCTAGTGGCAGGGTGAGAGAGGAGGTTTACATGCCTTTCTCTATGGTAATATAACACTTTAGTGGCGCGGCGGCCTTGCACATGGTGGTGATTGGAAGGGGGAGTGATACTGTCCTGATTGGAGACCCGGTGATTAAGCGGAGGGGGTTTATTGTTTTTAAACTCCCGGATGGCGGAAAGCAAGGGGGGAACCTCCGAAGTGGTCGTAGGAGAAATCAACCTTGCTGTCGACCGGTTGTCCCCTGAGGCTGTTGTTCCCGACGGGATACCCCCCACACTCTCCTGGTGTAGCCTACCACCGCGCCTTAATCATAAGGATCAATCAAACAAACTGAACGACGACCAACCGCGAACGAGCTGTCCGCCGAACCAGACGGCTGCGTGGGCTGTCCCGGAGACCGGGGAGGGAGTAGCCTATACTTGGCTAGGGCCGGTAAGTGCTATCCTTCCAGTTCTCACCTGTCGGGGCCCGCCGCTGCTAGCTAGCTTGTGTGGTTTAGCGTTATTGTTTCCCCTAGACAACGACGACCGTAACATTAATCTATATCCAGCATCATTTCATAGTCTGCAAGCAAACATTCTTTTGAGAACCAAAACCTCCCATCCAATAGACTTGCATCAAAATAAGCCACAGGAATGAACTGCCACATTTGACTTGGCCATTAAAGGGTTGAGGTTCCAGCTGCACACTATACAGGTTAAGATAAAAAAGGGTTGTTCATTGAACCAAAGAATCTACAAGGCCGTGCACGAACAATGAAATAAGGCTATTTGAAAACTTTATTCAGTTCTTACATGGTTATATTCAAACACTTAAAATCCTTTCATCAGTATGGCTGAAAGGTAGAGCAGTGTTGTTTAATCCTAGTCCTCAGGGTCCACCGTCTCGCATGTTTTCCTGCTCCAGCACACCCAATTCAAGCTCTGTAGAAGCCTGATAACAACCATTCATTTCAATCAAGTGTGCTGGAGTAGGTAAACATCTAAAACACAGGACAATGGACCAGGATTGAACACCCTTGCAGTAGAGCCTACAAACCTGGTCGGTGCCAGTAAAAAAAAAGGTTAAGGCAATTAGTGTCCTAAAATGAAATGTTATGCATACTACCTCCAAATGTACTGCACAAGGGCAGCTATAGTGTCTGCGAAGGGAAAATTAACACAAGTATCATGAAGTGTTGGATCTACCAATACTTACTATGGGAGAGTTGTGACTCCCCCTACAGGATATTCTGTCAGTAACACCAGTCAGCAGGAAACCTGTCACAAGAACTGTGACAGGATTCTAATATTAACTCATGGCCTTCACACAGGATATATATTGACATTTAAGTCAGTGCCATTTTACAATGATAGTACAATATGGAAAGGTTGAGAAGTCAAATGTTATGCATTTAACTGGTTACATTTACATTACATTTATTCATTTAGCAGACGCTTTTATCCAAAACGACTTCTAAGAGAGAGCTTTACAAAGTGCATAGGTCACTGATAACAAGATAGCCCCAAAACATGAAGCACACATTGTGAACAACCAAAATAAGTGCCAAGGGGAAAAACCATAAGAGCATGTAGTTAAACAAGTTACAATTAAACACCATAAATCGCTATGAGTGCAAGTGTGACGGGTATGTAACGGACGTAGCCACGCTCCGTCCGACAAGGCGCCATTTAGCCACTCGCTGGGCTCGAACGCACGACTTGCCAAGGGCGACCACTACCAACTACACCAAAGAAAAGCTAGCTATTCGTTGACGCGGGTGGCCCATTACATACCTGAGGAGTGAGTTTCACCAGTTACACAAGTGTACCTGTGGAAAAGCAAGTAACAGTAAAATAACATATTTCACAAATATTACAACAATTTACATCAGTTACCACTAACCAACAAGAGCAACAAGTCTCTAAGCAAGAGTCATTGTGATCCTTGAGGAAACTAACATCGGGTCCAGCAAACCATTCCTAAGTACCAATGTACTCCCGGAACAAGTGCGTCTTGAGCCTTGAACCATTGGCCGTGGTTGTTGCCAATTGGCTGGTTTGATGACTCATTGACAGGCAACTCAGCAACATTTGTTCATGGTACAATTAAATTGCAGTGAGGTAACCTGTGCAACATCATGAGCCAGGATCATACAAAATTCAGAAACACAGGGATGGAGTCAACATTAACCATGTATTGTACACCGAAGTAAAGTAGAACTGCTACAACCCAGCAAGTCCTGCCATCAGTGTGGCAGACAGCAGAGCCCTCATCCAACACAGAGCCTACACAGAGGGGGAGAAAGGGTTAGTCAAAGCCCTTAACCTGTTCTTGACCTTCACTCAGTTCAAGTGTACAAAATCATCATGAGGTACATGTCAAAATGCACTTCAGAGGTCTTGGGAAGAGCCAGTTTTGGATCAAGTGGGTCAATTAGAAAATCACCTTATAAACATCTAGAGAACACTGCCTCATTCTTTACGACCCAAGATGGTGACAGTAACCATGACAGATAAGCAGAAAACCTGCTTTTATAGGTCAATCCACTTCTGACTGATTGCCTTTTATATTGAAGTGATACACCTGGTGAACGATCATAGAATGCAGAAGTGGTGTTTGGTGAATGGAATACAAAGCATGAGTGTCTAAACACCCATTGCACTTGACTGAAGAGGAGATTCAAAAAAGAAACATGAACATATTTAATTGAAGTGAAGAACACTCACCTTGAAAGACAATCACAAGACAAATGCTGCACTGTTCTTTCTGTAAAGCCAACTAAGTTAATGACCGCTTTGAAAACAAAATGTTTCCCTTCCAGTCTTGATAGGAAACAGAACACTAAGCAGTACAAGCACCTCTTTTATAGAAGGCCACACCACTCTTTGCTGATAATTCGTCAATATCAAACAGATGCACTTGTGTGAGCCATCAAAGAATAATGCAGAACAGGTGCAGCAAGAGAGTGAATACTATTTTTTAGGTTTCTGCTTGCAAATGTGTTCTTATAAAAAGTCCCACAGACTGGTGTCTCATCATGTCATCATGCTAGCGTTTATCATGGCAAAACATTTGTCACAAAATGATCTATGAGCTCAGTGACAAACTCCAGCAGTTCCAAACGAAAAGAAACTCAATACCTAAAATATAACTGCAAGCGTAATGGCGGATTCCTCCAAACATTGCGAACCATTGAAAAATGTATATTCTTGACAAATTGCCTGAAAAAAATGTCATTGCTTGAAAAATCTATGCTGCAGAATTACCAATGGGATACCAAATCTGAAATGCAATACCATCAAGATCCACAAGGGCCTTTATTTCAAGTCAAGAAGTGAAAGGAGGGGGCTTGGTCAGACCACCCATTCCAGAAAGCCTTGTATCTTTGTGCATCAGGGTGTGGCCTGTAGCGCCACCTATGGGTAATGGTGGGGCCATTTGTGGTGTGGTAGTTACTCTTGGCCTTTATTAACAATGTTTCAGGATTTGTATAACTTTTTACCATTGCATACAAAATCGGAAATGCAATACCATCAAGATCCACAAGGGCCTTCACTTCAAGCCAAGGAATGAGTGGGGGCTTGGTCAGCCCACAATCTCCTCAAATGATGTGTGTGCATCTTGCCAAGGGAAGGCTGAGTGTGTGAGAATGTGGAGCGAACCTTTTCTCAGATTTGTGTACTAAACATTCTCAAGAGTCTTCATATGAACTTATGATTGAATCAGAGTATCAGTTTTTGACTGGCTGATGTGTAAAGCATTATTTTTGCGTTGGCGATCCATTCGATTTGCATTATAACAATCAGTTTAGTTTGGTGGCTTTTCTGCTGAATTTGATTGGCTGTCACGGACAAACGGTTGTGGTGATGTGAGGCTTGGTCTAAAGAGCAAATCTGGTCATTTTATGGAATATTTGACAAAAATATGGAAAAAAAGGAGAAGAAGCGAAAAATTGAAAATGGCGGAAAATCTATATAACCGTCATAGGGTGTGTTGAACTCGTCTGGATCCAAGGAATCCAATGGTCAGTAGCGGCTGGTGGTTTTTTTTGCGAAGTTGGGTGGCGCGGTTAAAATAGCACCCCACAATGAGAAGAAAATAATTTGAGTAGAATTAGAAGAGTACATTACTCACTGAAGAACCAGCTAACCAGCTCCGGTTAGCATACAGGCTTGAGGAGAAGCTACGGGTGTACGTCCCCTCCTCCTTTGCTAGCTATGTTGCTCTCGTAGATACGTGAGATTTATATGCGATGTGAGGGAATGATAAAGGTCTCTGATTCGACGAATAGTCCAGTAAGAAGCAATGGCATCGGCCCTTTCAGCCGCCAATGAGAAGCTGTCCTTCTCAAATGTATGATAAAAGTATGAGAGCTCCCATTGACTTCCATTAGGCCGGCGCCCCTCCAGGGAGGAGTGGCTTATCTCAGTGATAACGAATGGCAATATATAATATTTGGTCACATTTAAGTGGTTGTTGACAGGGGCTTACGGTCTCCCACACACATTTAACGCGTTAACACAATACATTTCTTATTTAAATAGTTTGGTATATCATATTTTTCAACGTTTTTTTTTCTCCCCAAAAAATTCTAGGAGGGGCGGCGCCCTTGCGCCCTGTATGGACGCACCGCCACTGCCAATGGTACCTCATTTTTGAAAATCAGTCATACGGTTCAAAAGTTGCGTGTGTAAACAAAAGTCCAACTTTGACCCAGGTGGCGCTAGAGCGGTCCAATGGGAGACATGAAACTTGGTGTAAGTATAAAAGTCTAGGGGCTGCCATAGACTCCCATTGCACTAGAATAAAAATAATAAAACCACCAATAACAATAGGGTTCCTCCTTACGGAGGAATCCTAAATAAAGCCTACAATAACAATAGGTTTCCTCTTCACAGAGGAATCCTAAAACGAAAACTGCTCTGAGACTGGCTTTCTTAATACATTTGTGGCTTTCTGTGCGGTTATGCTACAAAGCTCTGGGGCCTGTACTACGAAGCAAGATCAACATGCTCTGGATTACTCTCAGTTACCCCGCTACACAAAGCGAGACAATCGCAATCACGATAAATGGTATCACGACGGCGGTTATCAACTCTCTAACTCAACCCAGATCTTTCTAATCTAGAGATGTGCGCGTTCACATAAAGGGGCGGTGTTTGCACCGTATATCCAATCGCAAACTTGGACAAAACAAGAGCCGCATATGTCACGGAAGAGGAGCGGACATTCCGGACAATAAACTTACAAACTTTGTCTACTCCTCCTGCGTGAAATATTGTTACACGAACATATCAGGAATACAGACATATAATACAGGCAAAAATCAACGAATTTGCTGCTGCTAAACTGGT
>CAEFZP010000911.1:0-30947 GCA_903064625.1 Mallotus villosus
TTACGGAGCTAGCTTTGTACGTTATTGGGTGTGCCACGTCGTGGCGCATCCTTTGTTATCTCACATATATATTATTATTATTATTATTTTTGCCCCCCTAAGGCTCGGTCAATTTTTGGACTACATAGAAAACGACAGTGTCAAAAGTTTCGTCTTGGTCTCGATTGCGTTGGCATTACTTTTGTTTACGTTCCATTGCACAGTTTAGGAGGATACAACGTTTTTGTGGCATAAAGTTGATTTTGTCGGCAAAGGGTAGACTACTCAGTTATAATAGCCTACGTCACAGCGTCGGCACATGTTAGCAACGACGCATTAGATACGACGTGCATAGAAGACTGTTGCACAGCAGCAAGGATGGTATCGTGCCCCCCCCTAGCATCCGTCAATATTTTGATTACTTAGAAAACGTCATGTCAAAAGTTGGTAGCCATTGAGTTGCTTGTCTTTTTATTTACCTGGCTAACTTGCTAGCCACAGTCACTGACGCTACTAACGTCACGAAACACGCGTGACTACCTCTAGCAGAACATTAGTTTAGCAGCTTGTTAACTTCTGGGAGATAGCTAGGCTATAGCTTTAACGCTACTGCAAGGCAGCTGCAGAAATGCCACAAGCAAAGAGGCCAGGGTGATAACTATTTACTCATTATAAGCTGATACAATATAAGCTGATATTATTGAGGAACTACATCTACTTTCGGAAACGGTAGTCTACTATTTCACTGAAGCATTAACATCATGACATTAGCCTATGTTGCCCGGGCAACACATGAGCCTACTACAGCGGTCTATGATGCATGTTTTCAATCGTTAAAATAAACATTACTCACAAATACATTTTCGTTGTACGATTTATTATGACATTAGATTACAAGTAAACGATTTGTTGGTGAAATAATCATTACCTGTGATTTCAAACCAGTACTGCAACGCTGTAGCCTACGCGAGGCACTGTGTAGCTAACAAAAACATCCACAGCTGTTTACAGTAGGAAGTCAAACGGCGACAGAACATGTTCGGCACTCTCTTAAATCAAAAGTATTTCAATAGGTGAAGCTGTCTGACTACTAACCCGAACTTCATTGACACAGCCTAAACTTGTCAATCTGTTAATGAAAGCAATATTGAATTTCAGCCTAAACCGTACAACGGAACGTTCAACCAACGATCGCCACCAAGACGAACACTGTAGTAGGCCTATACAATTTACCGGGACAGCTTCTCCACAAAGGGCTATATCGCATTTTGCGTTGTTACTGACAATGATCGCTATTGAGCTTTTTATGCATGAGCGACTTTCCACTAAATAAATGTCAAGCTTATATACGTTTTTGGGGGCATGTCATAAGTTAGCAGAGCTAACTAGAGCTACTGTTTGAATCGCGATTCCATCTGAAATATTTCCAGTGATAACGTTGTTACAGTAGCTTCTTTCCAAGGGTGTTCTTAATGAATTATTATGCAATAGACTGTGAGGTAGGCTAAATGCTTGAAAATATCACTAGAAGGGAAAAACTTAAAGGGACGGACAAGCAGGCACACCCTCACAATTTCCCCAGAAATTGTATGCTCTCTAGTTATTATTATTAATGTATTTTTTTTTGTGTGTGCATTATTAGGCTGCAATCATGTCTGTGAATTTAGGAGCTACAGCTAGCTATGTTAAAAACGCCAGGGTGTGTACGTTAAGTTAGCGTGTAGTCCACTTCTGTAAAGTGATCACTGCAAAGTCTGAATCCGGGGGCAACTGGTGGGCTTTGGCGCCATAGCTACAAGCCATTTTCGTAAATCCGGTTACCGCTTGTGTAGGACATGATAGTGAATGGCTTCTGTACTTTAAAATTTGCTTGTACAACATGGGGTTATACAATAAGATTCTACTTTGCACCTTGTTTTAGCTGGTTCGTTTGAAGCCATTTCTACCTCTGTGTTCTCCCTGGAAATCTGTCAATGTCAATCTTGATGACTGCTAGCAGCTGTCAGTCACACAGTACCTAACCATTCTTGTGACGTCACAGACATGACGAATCAAAGATGGCTGCAACCTGTAGTTAAGTAGTAAAGTTTAAAACATTTTTATTAACAAATGGAACATTTTGCTCTTTTAGTTGTCAGATAACGTTTTGTGATCTTATTTTAATAATAGTATGAGCCGTACTTCATGAATCAGTTCAGTTCCACTATAAAGAATCTGTACAACCACATTGCTTGATATAAAAGGGGAAATACGTTGTCTTGTCTGCATTTCAAAGGAATCCTACATTTAAAAAAATCCATGTCTACTGTCATACTGCTACCCTGACACAAAATACACACTGTTGCGCAGGAAACAAGCTACCTTGTTTTCATTTGGATGTGGTTTCTTTCACTTGCCTGGGAGCACTTGTACTGTGTCACTGACCCATCATCTGTCTTGGCTATAAATGGTTATCGATGACAGACAAGTGGCATCGAGTCATGCTAAAAGGGATGCTGAGTTTAAAAATAAATTGGAGGAAAACATTGCAACTTAATTTACACATACAGTACATGTTTCATGCTTTCTACATATCATTGGTGGAAAATAAATCAACAATGGCGCCAGGGGCGGGGTTGGGATGGTCCAAAATACCAGCCCACTGCCATGACCAACCGGCCCTCCCTCTGACATCCCCAGCACCTCCAACTAATTTCCATATTACACAGCTTGAACACGTATAAATTGCTCTAAGACCTTAGTAGACGACAAGCACTGACTGACTTTTATACACCTCCTCGCGATCTGTATTTAACACTCATGGTGCCTATTTTTTGAAAGATTTCTGAAGTGTCTTCTGAAATGTGTTCTTACGGACTTCAACATAAGAAATGAAACATATATGATGTAATTTTTTGTAATCATCCAAAATTATGTTAAGTGTATGGGTATTTTTCCAAGTAGGCCAATGACTGGTCGATACATGAGATGCATTGAGTGGGCAACGCGCCGTGTATTGAGTGGGCCATGTACCGGTCAGTGACAGTGACTCCCGGGCCACTTTTTCCCCCCAGTCCGCCCCTGAATGGCGCCATCCCTACCCAAAGGCAGGGTAGAGAAATCAATCCAGTCTCTGATCCTGCATCTTTCTTGAACTCTCACTGAGAGACAACACAGACAGTGTGGGACTGCTGCATTTATCAACAGCGTGTTATGTTCCAGGGAATGAAAAACAGCAAAGCAGACCATCTCATTCTCTGGAACTTCCTCATGCCTAAGTGTCTGAGCAGTGAGCTGTAATGACTGTTGCATCTGCCCGGGTATTAATGAAATCTCCCTGGGGTCGAGTAGCAGACAATCACACCTAATTATCCTGTACCTACATTTATTTTGGTCTCTCAACCCACAATAAGAAACTAAACAACACAGCGCAAAGGGTCAGAGGTCATTCTGCTAACATGACAATGTGTTACGCACAGTGCAGATGCACAAGAAGAGCAAAGGTATACCTCACACATGATTGTGGGTGGTGTAGTTAGACGAGGAGAAGGGGTCAGCAATTAGGCAAGGCTGCATGCGCACACACAAACACACACACTCCCTTTATCCCTCTGTGCAGCTATGCACAATGTTATATGTGTGTGTGTGTGCGTGGGTAGGTCCTGATGCTCTGGGAACAGGGGAGATGGGAACATTGTGGGCTTCTTTGTGACTGTAACTTATCCACATGACAGATGTGGCAGAGAGAGTGAAAAAAATCGAACGGCTCCTTTATTCATTTAAGTGCTGTCTAGGGCTATCAGATAACGCCTCTATCTGCGGTTATTTAGTTTCATCCTTATCGTAGGGCTCTGCCATATGTGGCTGTGAGTGTGAGGCTTTATAAACACTGGTGACTCTTTCACCATCTGTCAAGGACTATGTCATTTGTCAATACGTCGATACATCCATACAAAGGAGGAGAACCAGCCTTTTAACACACAGAGGAACATATTGAACATGGAATGTCAGCTGTACAAAGAACATGTATATGGCAAATAGTATGTGGACCGTGGTCAGTAAATGGACACCCATAACTGCCTTCACATTTCTGGAAGAGTTTTCCAGTAGACATTGGAACGTTGTTGCAGGATGCTTCCATTCAGCCACAAGAGCATTAGGGACATCTTGTCTCAGCTTGAAGATGCCCTCATGCGCAAAGAGAGGTCCATACAGTATTGTTTTATGGAGTTGTGTGGAAAACTTGAATGCACAAATTCCCAGATACACTCTATCAACTCATTTAGATGTGTTGGTCAGGTGTCCACATACTTTTTCCTTAAATTGTCAAATTAAATAGAATTAGAGTGCAGTTTCTGGGGAAATTGTGAGGTGTGTTTTCATCAGTTAAAGCTGAGGACGTTTTTTCTTTCACCTCAAAACCTTTTGTTTAAACATCAAACATCCAACATTTGGAGGATTTTCATGGGTGTACTTACATTTTACAACTGATATTTCTGTACATTTAAATAAGTATTGTGAAAAAAATTACAGAGGTTTCATACAGTAGCTCAGGATCTCTGATATCTCCCCTTTCTTCTTCCTCTTGGTCTTGGACAGTGCCGCCTTTATCTGTTTGTGCTTCCCAATCAGCCAACGAGGTTCAGCTGTGTCCCTCGTTGGCTGACTGAGGAGCTGGTCGTAGCAAAACCCGGCCCGGAGTCCGTGTCCCGGACTCTTGTGGCGTCCCCTGGCTCCCGGGTTGTCACAGTATGCATATTTGTAATTTATGATTGCATAGATTAAAAAGCATACAACATAGGCCTACATTTGTTGCTGCTCATTTATACTTCAAAATACTAAAAGTGAAGTGTAGAATTAAACTGCGTTCTCTTCTTATCAAACATCAAACAGTTGAAACAGATTCATCAACAACAGTTGTATCAAAACAAAGACATTTGTCAATCCTGTGTGAAAATGGTCATAACCTTTAGTTCTAGGGGATAAGGATTTACTTTTTGATTGAATAACTGTAATGGTAAGCGCCCTTCCCAGACCCGCACAACAGTGCGAGCTACCTGCCATTCTGCCCCCTTTCCCTGGTCTTCTACAAGGGAAAAGTAGTCCTTCAAGGCACACACCACCACGACTGTGGTCCATATCTTCTCTTAACAGGCCGGCAACACATTTTTGATAGGCAAGCTACGCCTTCCCTTATGGGTTCCTGGATCCCAATAACTAACTCACAAGTTGCAAAAGCCTTCTTCCACTCCTTGAGGCCGGCTACATCCTCATCAGCCCGCGTTACATGGAGCCCCTGATGGGACTCCTGGAACACCTACCTCCAGCACTGGGCTATAACGTTCATCCCCAATATGGCCTGGTCTTCTCCCATGCACTCATCTCTAACGATGACCAACCCCTTAGCCGGCACCGTAACACCTACAACAGTGAAGTCCAAAACAGCGTAACCCACCTAAGGGATACTCAACCTATTTGCTGCCAGTAGAGTGAGCCACCTGAGATCCAAGCATCCTGCATTTGGAGTGCCCCAAAACACTTCTGGAAGAGTGTTACGTGTCCCGCCCTGTTGGGTGTGTTCTGTCTGTGTTTTCCGTGTGCTGTGTCTGTTTTCAGCGAGTCATCAGCAGCGAGTATTCACCAATCAATGTCTCCAATAAACCAATCACGTCTCCAATCAACCAATCACGTCCGTTTGCACAATGTTTAAATTGGGCTGTTTTTTGAGAGACCAAGGGGGAGACACGTCATGTTTTATGGTTTTGCTCCTCTGCATTCGTTTTGGTCCATGTGGGTATGCGGTAGCTGAACACTTCCAGATCCCTGTTTCCAAACAAGCCCGTAAAACTGACCTGTTACTGTCATGTTCCCTGAGGTTCTTACTAGATGCAATCATCCACGTGCACACACACTGAAGGACACAAGACCTTGTAGCTTGCTCTACAACTTAACCAGTCTGGTTTATTAGGAACATGGATTTATACAGGAGGTGTCACCTGGTGGTCACCATAAACAAAGCACAATCTGATTCGTACATAACATTTCCTCCCGCTAAAATATGTGGTCAATAGACACACAAAGGATATTTCCTTTTACACAACAGAAAAGATTACAGCTCAAATAATAATAATAATGGGAATGTCCTAATATACTGAAAACAATGTCTCCGAACTCACACAGTCTGACAGCGTTATATAAATCATGCAACGTGTTCACTCAGTGCCGTAACGTACAGGTGGTTGAGTGACCCTCACAGGATAGCGTCTTACGGTCTCTGTCACCGCCGGTACACCAGTTGGTGGTGGTTCCGTGGACTGCGTTGTTTTTGGTGATTCTGGGTGCGGAGAAACTCGATTGTCAGGCTCTTGTGGGTGAGGTGTTGTAGAGTGAAATCGGAGCAGTGAGGAAAGTGCCGGTGTTGTTTATTGTGATGGGACCTAAAACTTATGGACTACTACTCAGTTTGGTGGCTCCTGGCAAGCCTGGGGGGATGGATTATGGACATGTGGTGGATGTGTTGCAGGCCCATTTCGCTCCGAAACCGCTAGTGATCGCGGTAATATTCTGTTTCCACAAGCGGAACCAGGGGTAAGAGGAAACCGTTGCACAATATGTTGCGGTACTGAAAGGACTTTCTGAGTATTGTGAGTTCGGTGCTTATCTGGAAGACGTACTACGGGACAGATTCGTTTGTGGACCAAAGAGTGAAACCATGCAGAAGCGTCTTTTGACTGAGAAGGATCTCACTTTTCACAGAGCAGTGGAGTATGCTGGATGGAATTGGATACTGGGCCTGCTGTGTCCTTAATTTCTCTGAGTCAGTATAGAAGCAAGTTGAATCAATTGCCTCTGCAACCCACTGAGATTGTGCTAAGGACGTACACTGGAGAGCCTTTGGCACCGGAAGGGGTCATCAAAGTGCAAGTAAGATTAAATAAGCAGTGTGCTGATTTGCCCTTGTACGTAGTGAAAGTTGATGCACCTCCACTGTTTGGTAGAGAGTGGCTGAGGGTTATTAAACTGAGCTGGATAGACTTAAAGACTGTGGCTTGTGCAATACATGCCATTGAGCAAAGAGAGACGGACAACTTGGAGACAGTGTTAAAGAGACACTCCGCTGTTTTCTCTGCCGAGTTAGGCACTGTGACGGCCTCCTTGGCTGTTAATTGGCTACACCTGGCCCCGGTGTCTTAAGAGGACGTCGGGAGAGAGAGAGGAGTCCCTTCGTTTGTCCGCAGCACGCTTTTGTTTTGAGTGGTGGCAGTTTTTTGGGACTGTTTTGTTAATACACTTCCCAACACTGTTCACCTACACTACTGATTACTGATTTCCACACTCCACTTCTGTTTTGTTAGACTTATTCTTTAATAAATACTATAGTCTTCGTTCTCGCGCATGTGTTCCCCCTTATTTTGTCTCAATCCCTGAGCCGGGTTCGTGACATGGGTGCTCGTCCTAAGGCCATCAGGGTTTTTGTTTTGCTTTAGGGAGCACATGCGTGGAGATTCCGGTTTTTGGCTGTGTTTTTTTTTGGTTTGTGCTGCTGAGTTTTTGTGCTGCTGCTGGGACGTCGCTCCGTTGGGGTGAGTTGGTGTTTCGGTCGGCAGGGAGAGGTTGTGCTGTTCCCCTGGTAGGTATAGCGGAGTGGTACTTTCGGGACACGCTGGTTGTTTGTTAATTTTGTTTGTTATTTTTGGGGGTCATTGTGGTTGGAGCATTTGTCTCGGGGGACTTCCGTGGGGTTGGGGGGGTCGTCAGGAGGATTTTATTGGGGCTCCGTCGGAAGAGCTGTTGGTGGGGTTCACCAAGGACCAGTTGCTGAGGCTCGCTGGTCATTATGAAATCGAGATCAGTGACAGACGCTTGAAGGAGTCTGTTCGGGCGGTCTTGGCAGCAGGCTTGGTGGATGCTGGGATACTCCCTCTATCTGTTGCGGCTCCACCTGTAGTTGGGGGGGGGCGTCGGCTGTGTTCGGGAGTCCTCTGACTTTCGAGCAACAGAAGGAGCTGTTGGAGCTGGCCAAAGAGCGTAGGCTCTCGGGTAGGGGGTGGGGAGAAGAGGGGTCCTTCGGGGTTGCTGGGGGTCGTTTGTCAATGGGCCAGGATGGGTTTGATATTGCGGGAAATTTGCGGCTGCTTCCCAAGTTTAATGAAAAGGATCCAGAGACTTTTTTCTGTTTGTTTGAGCGTGTGGCTGATACTAGGGGCTGGCCTGACTTGGAACGCACGCTCATACTGCAGTGCTTTCTTACGGGGGAAAGCCCAGGAGGCTTATTCAGCCCTGAGTAGTAGGGAAAGTGGGGATTATGGGGCGGTAAAGTCTGCTGTACTTCGGGCTTATGAGTTGGTGCCTGAGGCCTATAGGCAGCGCTTTAGGACGTGGAGAATGACGGAGGGGCAGACGCATGTGGAGTTTGCCCGTGAGTTAACGTCCCATTTTTCCCGCTGGTGTGGTGCTTCTGGGACGGATACCTTTAAGAGTCTCTGTGATTTGCTTGTCTTGGAGCAATTTCGCGACTCAGTTCCGGTAAGGATAGCGACCTACGTCAGTGAGCACAAGGTCAAATCTGTGGCGGAGGCGGCTGTGCTGGCTGACGACTATGTTTTGATCCATCAAAGTAATTTTGCGGAGCCCCGTGGACGTGGTGACTTGAGTCGATGCGGGTTTTTCGAATCATTTGGGGGCATGGGTGGCATTCCTGGTGGCCGTGGGTTTCGTCCCGGGGAGGGTGGCTCGGATCGAGACTGTCATTATTGTCAGGAACCGGGGCATTGGAAGAATGAGTGCCCTACTTTGAGGGGTAGGGGTAGAGGTTCTGCTGACGTTAGACCTACTGCTTTGGCCGCTCCGGTCCCTGTCTGTTTTAAGGGTCTTCAAGAACCTGATGGTTGGAGTGGTTCCTGCCCCTCTGGTAGGGGGGGTTATTTGCCGTTTATCTCTGGTGGATTTGTCTCTCTTGTGGGTAGTGAGGTGCAGGTTCCGGTCAGGGTATTGAGAGACACTGGTGCGTCTGAAACGTTCGTGTTGTAGTTGGTGTTGCCCTGTTCCACTGTGTCTGACACATAGTATGCTGGTTCGTGGGATGGGACTGGACACGCTTACCGTTCCTTTGCACAGGTTGGTGCTCCAGTCGGACCTGGTGTGTGGTGAGGTGATGGCTGGAGTGCGGCCTTCCTTGCCTGTTGAGGGGGTGTCGGTGATATTGGGTAATGACCTGGCGGGTGCGCGTGTCTGGGGGGATGCCCCTCCGTCCCTGGTGGTTGGCCCTGACCCTGCTCTTTCGAGGCCTCCCGATCACTGTGAACGTTTTCCCGAAGTGTTCTATGCCTGTGTCGTGACACGCTTTATGAGCTGCGCCGTTCCCCCTGGCCGGGATAAGGAGGTTTCCGCTGAGGTGCTGGCTTCTATCTTGCCCTCTGTTCCGTTGTTGGGGGACCTACCCCATGCTGAGTTGCTCGAGGAGCAGTGGGTGCCGTCTGGTGACACTTTTGTCGGTGAGGCTATATACCAGACGGTTGTGCTGGAGACGTTTCGAGAGTTGGTTCTAGGGGTTGATTGCCTTAGGTCCGTTGGTCGTTGCTTCCCCGTAGGTTCGTTGGTTGCCTTAGGTTCGTTGGTCGTTACTTGCCCGTAAATCCGTTGGTCGTTGGCAACCTTCGGTTCATTGGTCGTTGCTGGCTTTTGGTCGTTGGTTGCCCTTAAGTTCGTTGGTCTTACTTGCCCTTTTGGTGCTTTTGCCTGTTTCCCCCCCCTTTTGTTGTTCTATTCTAGGCTCTGTGGGCTGCTGATGCGGATGGGGCCCGGGTTGCTGTTGCGGTGACACCCTGTGTCCCCATCTTCTGGGGGGGGGGTGTGATGGCCTCCTCGGCCGTTAATTGGCTACACCTGGCCCCGGTGTCTTAAGAGGACGTCGGGAGAGAGAGGAGTCCCTTCGTTTGTCCGCAGCACGCTTTTGTTTTGAGTGGTGGCAGTTTTTTGGGACCGTTTTGTTAATACACTTCCCAACACTGCTCACCTACACTGCACACACGTACACTACTGATTACTGGTTTCCACACTCCACTTCTGTTTTGTTACAGACTTATTCTTTAATAAATACTATAGTCTTCGTTCTCGCGCATGTGTTCCCCGTTATTTTGTCTCAACCCCTGAGCCGGGTTCGTGACAGCACAATGAAACGGATCAAAGCCACACTGACTGTTAGACCAAACAGTGTACCCAAATCTGCCCCCCACGTAATGTGCCCTATGCTCTTCGACCTCGGCTGGAGGCCGAGCTGAAGCGCCTAACTGAGCTTGGGGTGATCTCCCCATTGGAGAATAGTGAGTGGGCCACACTGGTGGTGCCGGTAATGAAGAAGGATGGCACAGTGAGGCTGTGTGGCGATTACAAGGTCACCCTCAACCTATCCCTCTGCGTGGATAGATATCCAATACCACGCATCAAATACATTTTTGCCTCTCTAGCAGGAGGGCAACACTTCAGCAAGTTAAACCTATCAAATGTCTATCTGCAGATGGAGGTAGAAGTGGTCAGGGATGGTTTAGTGGACAGAGGAGTGATGTCCATAACGGAGGAGGAAGCAGGGGCTTTAGGAGGGGGGACAGATGGTACACCCTCTGAAGCGTCTGAAGACGGCAAAGAGGAAGGGGCTCCTTGTACTTCCCTTGCTTCTCCCTGGTTCGGCCCGTTGTCTCCTGAGGGCGCGGCTAAGCTCAGGATGAAGCTGGCCCGGTTGGAGATGGAGCAAAAGGAAAGAGAGGGCATTCGACAGAGAGAGTTCGAGTTAGAAATTACCTACCCTGCTTCGGCAGCAGGTGTTGTCCCTGGCCCACGATCAGGAGTGGTCAGGTCACTTAGGGATAACAAAAACATATGATCGTCTCCTTCGGCATTTCTTTTGGCCAGGTATGAAATCCGACGTGGCTAAATATTGCAAAACTTGTCATACCTGTCAGTTGGTGGGGAAGCCTAACCAGGCAATACCCCGGGCTCTTCTCCACCCCATACCTGTGATTGGGGAGCCATTTGAAAAAGTAATAGTGGATTGTGTCGGCCCATTGCCCAAAACCAGTGCTGGTAATCAGTTTTTATTAACTGTGATGTGCGGTGCCACTAGATATCCAGAGGCTATTCCTCTTTGAAAGATCACTGCCAGGGCTGTAGTCGAAGCGTTGATCAAGTTATTTTCCACCTTCGGTCTACCCAAAGTGTTGCAAACAGACCAGGGAACACATTTCCTGTCTCAGTTGTTTGCCAAAGTTTGCTGGCACCAGACCCTCAAGGCGAAATGTTTCTTACGGGCTTCGGAAAAACGATGTAAGAAAAAGACGTCCGCCAAATTCATGAACGCTTGAAAATGTGTTCCTACACAGCAGAAGTTTTCTGAGCTGTGCTCCCCCGAAAAAGTTTTCTTAAGTTTAAAGCGCGTCCTCTTGCTCCTGAATTTGCATACATACACGCCCCGGCAGCTCCTTATAAGGGCACGCAACAGCAGTGACGTGTGCAGTCTGAATCGACACAATTAAGAAAACAATTAGGAAATATTGTATGCCTAAGGTGCACACTCGTCCCTTTAAATAGGTTGAGTGATCAGTGATAATTGGATGGCCTGGTTGAATTCATATGATGTTCAAGTCCAAGTGCAAGTTAAAGGTTTTATTTGTCACATACAACATCACAGCAGTAAGATGAGCAGTGGAATTGTTCTCCACTTGATCTAACAGTGTGCATACTAAGCAAGGTAAATTATTACAATTATTTTAATCCGCGGATGTCTGTAGCGTTGATGTGAACGCAATCACCAACGATTTCTCACAAATTCATTAACACTTCTAACACGGAGAGTCTTCTTAAATGAGATTCCCCTTGTGTTTTTTTAAAGGGGTCACTGACTGCAAAACCGTTTTTACCTTGTCATAGTTGAATAACGACAGTTCGGTGGGTAAAATGAACATTTGATGAATGAACCTCAAAGTCCATTGACACTTATTTACCATGCAAATCTCTAAAAGAAAAAATCTAGCTGTAAAACGGTAGCTTTTGGAAAAATCCACCCGACTGACGTCAGTACGGTATCGCGCATTCAATTGGCTCTGGTCTGTGTCTTTGTCACGCCCCAAAATGTACATCCAGACCAGCCCACTCACTGGTGTTCTTGCCCAGTCCGAGGTAGCGACGCTACGTTTCTAAACACATCAACATACCTTACTTAGCAAATGACTAGCTAGACTCGGCATTAGAAGGGAAGCTTCCCAAAAAATAGCCAGAAAACGAAAGCAGTCTAGCCTTTTGCTGACGCCTGTCTAGATTATCTATTCGAAATAACTGGAGAAAGGCTGTGCTAGATACAGGATACGTTAGCATTGCTAATAACTGTTACGGACAAAATCATACTACAGCTTGCGGTTCTGATGAACATAACTAAGGTCGGAACGCACCTCTTTTCAGCAACAGCTTCATAGCAAATCCTGCTTTACATATTCCCAGGTTTTTAAAACCGTCCTTGGTGAAATGGTTCGCGCAACTGCACAGAGATCTTCTATGCTACGGTATAAACAAACATCAGCCATAACCGTCTAGTCAATGTTAACTAGACTCAAGCTCATCTGTTTTTCATCGGTGATTTGCAAGGAATGTAAGAACAGCTAGATAGCGAAAACACCTATACTGTAGGCATGTAAACCAGTTAAGCTTGCTAACGCAAGAGCATGAATGTGTTTAGCCTAGTTTATTGGCAATGGGATTTACGTTATTTCATGTTCCTGACTATGTTTCATTCAAATAAATAACCCGTGTTGTTATGTAAATCTACAATTCAGATGCATGTTTGTCCAGATCTATTTTTCAGTAAGATAGCTAGAGCTAACTGAAGCTGTGTTGATTCACGATAGTTACCCACCTAAGGCGATTCTGTTTGCTTCGAACAGACGTGGAAACTACCGTAATCATTTCAAATTATATCTAGTCAATCTGTTGAAAACTGTGTTGTGTAGACACAATAGATTTATTTGTACGTTTTTATTTCAAGTCGCCACCTTCTTGTTTCAGTGAGTGCTGTTGGCCGTCTTTGCTCCGCAGCTTCGCTCGTTGTAAACCAACCAATCAGCGCACAGCTCATCTAAATACCAATGATATAAGGGGAAAAGCTAGCGTTTTTTCCCGGGGAAAAAATGCTGGATGTAAAAGAGGGCATAGAACAGCACCCGGGCCATTTTCAGCCAAACCAATGTTACATACCCTATTCGGAGACCTTAAGGAACAGTGTAAAATACTCCAAAAACCCAGTCTATTACCCCTTTAACCTTAAAAGTGGTATGATTCCCCCGTGTGAAATGCCCTGTCTGTTCCTCTCACTCTCTCTCTATATGTGTGTGTGTGTACCTCCTATCTAGTTTATCTATCTAATCTGTTGCATATCTTTTTCCTCGTCTTTTCCCCGCTGGTACCTTGTGAATTTCACGAGGACATTCTCGAGCTACCAGCGGGAAAATGCTGAGGTAAAGAAACCCAAACGATTTGACGGTTAAAATATAGACAAACTAAATATATATATATATGACTAGTCAGATAATTATGGAGACAAACAGAAGGGCACTGGTAGCAGTGGCTAAGGGTTACTTTACTTGGAAGCTGAGGAGGCAGCTGAGCTGAGGCACCTGATCCAGAGGGCCAGAATGAGATGGAGGAGGATGGCGAGGGTTCGTCAAATGCAATCACATATCTTTCTCAATGCAGGTGGTCGAATAGTAACAAAACCATTTACTTAGGTTAAAAACCTTAATGGAAACTCCAATAATTTAATTAAGTAAATGCCTTACTGGTTACAAATGGCCAATTCCGCAGGCAAATTCATAAAGTTGTAAAGGTTTGAATGATCTTGGACAAAATATTACACAGAAATAGCAATGACCATTAACCACTTCACAATGAGATAATGTGTTAAGATTATCATCAGTATTATTAGTTATACACATTTATAAACAACACAATGTGGGATAATGGCCTAAAACATTTTATTGAACATAATTGTAACATTTTAGCTCTCATTTTATTTTATAAATAGGATGGAACTCCACAGAACTATCCTCAAATAAATTACCAAGTGCCCATCCTCAAGATAGTCTTCTCAGATGAAGAAACCAAACCAGCCTTCAGGCTCGCCAGGTCTACCATCCAGCTGCTGGTCCAGGTCCTGCCGGGAAAGAAAAGGCATGGTTGGAGCCACGAGATGGAAGTGTACATGTTTGTGTACTGGCTTGCATGTGGTGCGTCATACAGTGTGACATCTGATGCCTTTTCTATGCCAGTGGCTACAGTGTGCAGAGCTGTACACCACGTGGTAGAGGAAATGATGACAATCCTCCACAGCATCATTTCCCCAAGGCCGATGAGATGGAAGTGGTGGGGGCAGGTTTTGCTCACCTGGCCGGCCATGAAGCTTTCTGCTTTGCTGCAGGAGCCATTGATGGGTGCCACATCAGAATCCGTCCACCTGCTATGCCACAAAAAAAGAGTTACTTGAACCGCAAGCTCTTTACCTCGGTTATCCTGCAGGGCATTTGTGACAACAGTGGAAAGTTCATTGACGTGTACATTGGCAACACAGGTTCTGTCCACGATGCCCTTGTCCTGCGGAGATCTCCAATGTTTAAGGAGTCCCTTTATCCCCCGGCTGGTTATTTCCTCCTTGGAGATGGTGGATATCCATGCCTGCAGAATCCTGTGGCTGTCGTCACCCCGTTTCGACAGCCTATAGCTGGTAGGGATATTTACTGGACCTAAATCCAAAGTTGCCAACACATGCACAAACACATAAACAACACAGTAAATAACAACACTACCAAATAATGTAACTGTATAACATTTCTACACCATTATGTATACCACCAGGACGTGTTGAGGCCCGGTTCAACAGCCACCATGCCAAAGCGAGGTGCATAATTGAGCGCACTTTCGGCATGCTGAAAACTCGCTGGAGATCCATCTTTCTGAGGGCTCTGGAAGTGCGTTCTCTGTTTGTCCCCAAGGTGGTTGCTGCCTGCTGCATTCTCCACAACCTTTGTCTTTCTGTGGACGACGTCTCAGAGGTGGACCATCCTCGGCATGAGGAAGAGGGTGACAATCCGGAGGACTGTGCAGATGAGCAGGAGGTGTCTGGCAACAACCTCCGGGCTAGACTGGCTGCACACCTTTCTGCTCCTACAGAACTCCATGCATATCTGCAGGAGCATGATTACTTTTAGGGGATACAAACTGTGCTAGGTAGGGTGAGGGGTAAACTTTGAATGTGTAATCTTTTCTATTATTTATATAGCCTATTGAATTATTTTCTAGTTTCTTTACGTTAAATGTAACTTTTTTGTAAATTACTGTATTGTATAAACTTATTTTTTATGCCAATTTCACTTTGAGACTCTTGGCATTGCTGTGTGTTCCCTTCTCAGCAATAAACAACATGTTCTGTCAGTGCTGAATGTAGGAGATTATTAACGGGCTTGTCTAGTAATCATAAACCTTACTAATCAGAAAAAAATATTTTATTATATTGTGTCAACCAATTTCTCAAAAAGTGAGAGGAACTTTTCACTTCTGGCAGCTGCTGCCCTCTCCCTCTCCTCTTCCCTTTGAAGAAACTGCCTCTCTCTCTCCTCTTCTTTCTCAGCCTACATTTTCAAAAAGTTCAGTAGTTCACCTGACCTCTTCCTTGCTGCTGGCCTGGCTCTCTCCCTGGCAGGGGCAGAGGAGGCCACAACACCACCTGCAGTGGACGTCAGGTTTGCAGCAACTACCAGGGGCGGATTAATCGAATGCTGCCCCCGGAGTGCTGCATCCATGGTGGCATATCACTGCCAGGTGGCAGCAGTGACCCCCCCTGCCTCCACCCCTTTCCCTGATGGTGGGTCCCTCAGCTCCTTTAGGCAAAAGTCCAACAACTAAGTTGCAGAGTTTCTAGGACCTTAGACCTTTGTGTTTATACATTTTAAATATGAAATCATAAGATTTTATATTCTAAAATATTACCAATATTTTTAACTAATAATAGCACTAAGCTTGTCACAAATTGCCTGATATGTGGAAGTGCTAAAACAACAATTGGTGTTGGAAATGGTACAACACTTAAATAAGAAACATCACATCTGACTTAACATGGTTTTTAAATTACCTTGTATTTTTCTTTCAAGTTGTAAATTTTTTTCTTAGCTTGTTTTTCTGTCATTTGGAACTCTGCCTGATTCACAAAGGCTCTGGGGAAAACAAGTGGAAGTCACATCAACAGTTCAATTCACATGGAAATCATGAATGGAAACTGAAATATTAAACTCTTCCCTCTGTAAGAGCAATTCAGGGAAATTGATCAAAATAATAATAAATTATTTTGGTTATTTGTAAAAACTACTGAGCAAAGACTAGTGAAAGAGAAACTAAAATTCTATTTGTAGCAGGTGCCTGTTTCCCACCTGCTACCGAAATGTACATCATACCTCAACTACAATGGCTAGCATGACTTTTTTTGTATATAAGTGAACCTGTTATATTTGCTTAAATTACAATCTTTATAATCTCTACTCACTCCCATCTAGATTTGGAAGAGTTCCTCTTCCCTGTGAAGAAAGACTCATTCGCCCCCTTCAACTCGATGAGGGCTGTAGTATCATCAGCAGTCCCTGAATAAAATATTTACGTGAAGATAAGAATTTGATCGATATTACATTTGAAAAGGGAGACTAAACTACAAAAACTAGATAACAAAGCTAAAAAACGTAATTTTTCTGTAGCCCTTGCTAACTTACAGTACCTAATGTTAACTAGTGTCTGCACTGACATGCTAGCTAGGTTATCAAAAAGTCGGAGCAAATTTACAAATTAGCCGTTTCATCAATAAAATATGAACATTTTCAGCGACTACGCTGCCTATTTCTCTACACATTTTAATGCAGATGCTGATTTACACGTACCGTTTAGCTGAAATATGAAAAGTAAAAACTTACAGATGTGAGGTTTGTCCGCATCGCTTGACATCTTGCAATGACTTCTGGGAAATCAGAAGCGTTCTCGCTGGTCAAGTCACCAGGTGTGTACTACCGCGCACTTAACGAAGTACACTGCAATGTAGTGCACTTACATTTGCAGTGCACTCAGTTGCTGAGTAGTGCTGTCTAAACTGGAACACTTTACTTACCCACTTAGCGGGAAGTGACGCACGCAAATCTGCTCGCGACACCTGAGAAACTAAACCCGCGAAACAAACCCGCTTGTATTTCTGTCACTGGACTCCGCTACGTAGCCAAGATGGCGCCCGTTTAGGGCGAGTAGTGTCCATCGTCGGACACTTCATTTTTTGACCGTTTGCAGTGCATCATCCGGGTACTTTCAGTGCACTGAATTCTGATGGTTTCTCAGCGTAAGCGCCCTAAGCACTGAAAGTAATTGCTCGAAGTGCACAAGTGTGCGGTAGTAGACACAGCCACCATCCGATGCATCCTCGATAAAAGGGGCGGATCAGGAACATTTCCGGGTATTTTGGGCGTTCTTGGGCTGTGTCTACTACCGCGCACTTAACAAAGTACACTGCAATGTAGTGCACTGCAATGTAGTGCACTTACATTTGCAGTGCACTCAGTTGCTGAGTAGCGCTGTCTAAACTGGAACACTTTACTTACCCACTTAGCGGGAAGTGACGCACGCAAATCTGCTCGCGACACCCGAGAAACTAAACCCGCTTGTATTTCTGTCACTGGACTCCTCCTCTTCCTCTATGTAGCCAAGATGGCGCCCGTTTAGGGCGAGTAGTGTCCATCGTCGGACACTTCATTTTTGGACCGTTTGCAGTGCATCATCCGGGTACTTTCAGTGCACTGAATTATTTTGGTTTTTCAGCGTAGGCGCCCTAAGCACTGAAAGTAAGTGCTCGAAGTGCACGGTAGTAGACACAGCCACGGTGACTTGTGTTCTTTGGATTGGAACCGTACCTGGGCAATGAAAGATGACGTCAAACGAGTTCGCAGGAACGGAAAAAAACGTGGATTGATAAACAGCCATTGTATGTGAATAAAGGTTATCTACACAACTTAACTTCTAACCACGTCTAATCGACTAGGTTTGTTGTTTATATGCTACACGAATATTGTAGGTCTTAACTGAAGCTCTCGACTATTACTGCTAGCTTGCCCGCCAACACTTAAACCGAAAACCCATTGGAATACATAGTGGCTAGCTAGCTAGCTGCTAATAAGTTACCTATAACGTTTAATCGATTGTTGTTTACTTTGCACATGAGCACATATTGGGACAAATGACCCACTCCAATATTAGTGATCTCAGTCACTACGCAGAGTTTGAATTTAAATTAATCAGCCCATTATTTTTTGGGGAGTTCACAGGCTAATGTGCTACATTAGCGCAGCACTGCAACCGAAGTTTGCTACAGCCAAACATGATTTTTCTTACCGTGCTCCACAGGCGACTTTTCGCCTAGCGATTTAACGCATGTAATTTGTGCCGTGGACACCCAGTGTTAGTGCCGCTTACACACGACAGTGACACTGACATATGGAAAGCTAGCTATAGAGACAATATAAAGATGGAAAACCGTAAACGTAATTACCTTCACTAGACAATGTTTTACCAATTGGACAAACGGATATGTTTGTTTGTTTTACATCAAGCTCCAAAAACGCTTAAATCAGCCTGGCTTTCCCGGCATCTGTGATGAACAGGGGCTCACTCAGTAGAAGAGATAGATAGTAGGGATGTGCATCTCCATCACTGAGGACGATGCGATACACATCTCGATGCACTGCCAACGATCCGATACATTAAAGATACATCAAAGCAACTACTAATGCGATACGATTCACCCCTATTGCGATGCAGTGCGATTCGACATGATGCGATTCAATGAGATGCGATGCAAAGGGAATATGATGCTATGCAATTTAATATGGTACATAATGATTTACATTTATGCTATGATTTATTTCTTTGTCAGACTGCAAACCATCAATTAACTAAACAAGTGAAAGTTTTATTTCACATATTAAACAAAGTCTCTGACAAAAGATAAAATAACACCAGGCCTGGGCCTTGCCTTAAACCAGTCCTTCTTTCCTTTTGTATGTGTTCTCTGAATGTAAAAATGGGTAAACTATTACTGGCAGTCACAAGCTGCTGTAAACACCGTCATAACACTACACACTAAATTGAACTCATACATCCTACTTTAAGATTGTTCTCAATGACTCAGCTACCTCTCGTCTTACTTTGTCGTACACAACAGGGATTTGTTTTGTCGGAGAATAGCTTCATATTCTTGCTAGGGGTACCGGTGGAGCTAGCCACTGACTGTAGCCATAGCTGAATCCGAGGGGGAGGCAGACGTCTCCATACAAATACCATGTAGCCTCTTCAGGTGACTACCTAAATTAGCCGTGCTGCCTGTGTACTTTATAGCAGCAGGATATATCTTACCAATAGCATGGGTCTTGTAAAATTGTGCATCTTTCTTGTAAAATACGAAGTGTTGCCAAACCTTGGTTTTATTGCAATTCGTAGGAACGTGTAACTCTTCCTCCGCCATAATAACACATGCCTCCAACATGCGCGAAACTTGGCTGAGAGACTTCACGTGAATCGGCCACTGACAGCAGTGGAGATGAGAGATGAGAGCACTTAAGAAACTATCTAAATATAAAATTATAGGTCACAAATAATTGGTCAAATTTCGAAATACTAAAGGTGTTCGCATACACTTAATTATATATCAATACATCGGATTATACCGATGCAAAGATATTAGAAACGATGCATCGCGATTTCATCCCACATTGTATTCGGTGCACACTATTTTGATCCGGGCCATCGCATCGTGAGCTTTTATGCCGATGCACCGATGTGAATCGGTGAATCTTCCCATCCCTAATAGATAGATTAATCTCGTGGGGAAATTCAGGTATCTCTCACAGCTCTCATACCTCATACCAACAACAACCACCGACAATATGTACAGACAACACGATACAATACAATACAAACAGACAACACAACAAGGCCATGTAGTGCAGAACATCGTAGGGTGCTGAGCTGCCCGCTACAGAGGCTGCTGGACTGTCCTGCCAGGACATGGCGGAGGGGATGACCGACAACGCCCACGATGGCCAAGAGCTTGCCCCCCCATCTGTATCTGTAACAGTCACCACCTTCCTGACCAGTCTGTCCAGACTGTATCCCTTCCGCTTTGCTCCAGCTCTGCACCCGCAGAACGGCTCTCGAAGCTCCGCAGTTTAGCAGTCCCTGGCCACGCCATGGCAACCAACTCAGTCATCCAAACAAACCAAATCAAATAACCCCGGCAGTGTCCTAACCGGCCAAGCGAGACCACGAAAAAACATTCATGCAGGTAGATCAGCACACCATCCCAACACAAACAAACCCACCACAACAGAACAATGAAAAAGTTGAGAAAACAGCAGAAAGACTAACGAAAAACGAAGAGCTGCCACTCACAATGGCGCTACGTCAGGTACGTACGTACGCTACGTCAAGAACGCCAACAGAGTTATTCCACCATGGAAGAGAGGGGGCAAAAAGAGGAGTTCATCTGGGATATCACGACAGGTGTACCAACACCACACTTGCTATGTTTCAGGACCACCGTGTACATACGTGAGTCTATGATTACATCACCGAGTGTGAGATCACGCAAAGGTTCGAAAGTGCTCGACCGACACGTGAATGAATCGCACCGCAGAAACCCATAAAAAGCCATGAGACACACGGCTTCCAGCATTAGATCTGTGAGTGGATTAAAACAACCTGCCCGCAAGGTTGAAACTAGCTCAGGGCTCCAGACTGCGACCAACTGGTTTTTGAGACAGTGCAAGCATTATTTACAAGCACTCGCGCATGTGCGACCGACAAATTTAGAATTTATTGGGTGTGCACAATGTAAGCACACGTTAGCACTGACGCATAGATACAACGTTTTAGTAAGACAGCGATATCAGCGAGCCCTCAGCATTAGTACCGTAGCTAAAAACGAAGTCTTAGAAAGTTTAGGCAATTTTTCGCTATGCGCACGCCTATAGTGGCAGGGTGAGAGAGGAGGTTTGTATGCCTTTCTCTCTGGTCACTTGTAAATATAACACTTTAGTGGCGCGGCGGCCTTGCACATGGTGGTGATTGGAAGGGGGAGTGATACTGTCCTGATTGGAGACCCGGTGATTAAGGGGAGAGGTTTATTATTTTTTAACTCCCGGATGGCGGAAGCAAGGGGGAACCTCCGAAGTGGTTGTAGTACAAATCAACCTCGCTGTCGACCGGTTGTCTCCTGAGGCTGTTGTTCGCGACTGGATACCACCCACACTCTCCTGGTGTACCACCGTGCCTTAACCATAAGGATCCATCAAATAAACTTTTTTTGGTGAGCAGTTTCACAAGCCCTTCTTACCCGGCGTCAGCTAAATACTTATTTAGCACTAGCGTTGCTACTGTACCCCTGCCTGTGTTTGAGCTGTTAAGCTGTTATACTCAGCAAGTATCGTGTTGTGGTGTCGGAGGACTAATCGACTAGTGCATCATACATTTAAGTCATTTAGCTAAGACTTGCATGTACAGTGCGTAATGTCACATTAAATAATGTATTTAAACTAAAGCTTATATCGTGCGTCGCTGTATATCAGTTGTAAAAAATTACCGTTAAAAAAACGGACCCATCTGCAACCGACGCAGGCACACCCCACAATTTCCCCAGAAATTGTACCAGGGAAGATTCTAGGATCAGCCCCCAATGAGAATGTGACATGAATACAGTGCCTTGCAAAAGTGCTAAACATAAACCCCCTTGCTAATATAAATCCCTAATTTCACTGGATAACAATGAATACATTTATGTATTAGGCCTATTATGCAAAATATTGAATGAATTAAACAACTAAGAATGTCCCTTTCATCATGAACTACCAGCATCAAATAATAATAAACAATATGTAAAACAAAATATATATATTTTTTTAGGGGTGCTGAGATTAAATTTAGAGATGCTTGAGCACTCCTAAAAAGGGTCTAAAATTGCCACTGAATTGTACCCTCTCTAGTTACATTAATGAATGCGTTGCAGGTCAATATAAGGTGTGCCCCTACATTTTCTGCTTGCGCTCCTAAAATTTCCAGTGAGGGACTACTGTGCTCCTAGTAAAAAAAAGTTTGTCTGGAGCCCTGAACTAGCTTGTGCAATATGGAAAAGGTAATGGGGAGTCGCCTATCCTTGCTTTGTGGCCGCTCCTTCCGCAGTCCATTGAACAACAACCGAACCGATGGATTCCCAAACAGGCTCGGCACGGAAGGGTCGAGAAATCGAAGATGAAACTGGATCCCGGCTACAGTTGCCTTGATTGTAGATGGCTGCAGCTTCCGGGAGGTGAAACAGTGAACGATGTATGCACATATGACGAGTATGCTCACCGGATGGTGGGGCGTACCGAGTGCGCAGCAGAAAGAACAGAAATACACCCAGGCACAATCGTAGGACTTTAATGTACCCCGGCCCATACCTGCTCGCATGTAACGAGCGGCTACCTTCATGTATCCCTCCAGTGTCCCAGTCAATCTAACAGGGCCTCCCCGAAGGCTGGGCACACCAGGCCATCCGGCCTTGCCTCCGGGCACAAAGCTCGGAACTCCTGTAATTTGAAGCGGGACAGAGCATCAGCCACATTGTTGAGATACAGGGGAATGAATGTGGCCCGCAACACGAAGTTGCCTGTGACGCACGTCCAGGGGGCTGTTGCACAAAAGTAGAATAAAGATATCCAGGATAACTGAAAAGGCTCCGCTTGACTTAGTGTGATCAGCTCATCGCGGCTTAATCGGTTGCACGTTTGCCGAGCCAGGATGAGAAGGTAAAGCTATGTCAATTCAGGTGTACATAGTTGGGATAAGTGCAGCTTCACGGATTTCTTAAATAGACCAAGGTATCGATCACAAATTCACTGATGCAGCACATGCGTGCAGCATTCTTCACCCGCTGAGCAACAATTAATAATATGTACGATCAGCAAGACTAATATGTTAAAGCCTACAAATACGTAAAATACATGACCAAGACTATGAAATGTGAGGACATATAATAAAAATGTGTGCAAAAAAATTAGCAGCTCAGCCCAGTTTGTGTGGGATTGCGCAATCCGAGAGGAGGCACAGCTATATTCGCTTCTTTCCCCGTATTTCAACAGGAAAATACTTAAATTCAGCAATAGTGGCTATAAAACCCCTTGGAATCATCCAATAATTATATTTATATCACAGATCAGTGGACACATATTATTATTTTATGTTATTCGTTTTATTACATATGACACTGCCTCCCCTGACCGCACGTCACTGCAAGTAGCCTACTCGTCCGAAAAAGCTAACAGGTCAGATTTGTCCCGAAACACCCTTTCATGTCTAAAAGCACGTCTTAATATCAGTGCTTCTTCGTTCAACATGTCGTTTAGAAATGGGAATGCCATGGTGCAAGAAGAAACACAGATACTTTATATATTGCCCTCATCACTGACTTTATTTAACCATCTAAACAACTGCAATAGTAGGGTTTAAAATCAAACTCGTGACAGCAATAGTGACAAGTAATGCATGTTAATAAAAATAAATCAGAACACATTCAGAAGACAATGAAATAACTGCTAAATACGTTTATTTCGGATCAGAGCGTCCGCTGATTTAACACATGAGACTCCAGAATTAAGTTTAGCCTGACTGTTAGCCTGCTCTGGAGCAGGCTAGCTGCAAAGAATAAATCTCCATGGTTACTTGGCTGGGCTTAATTCAAGCTGCTTTCGTGCAACCAAGTCAAAGCTAAAGTCATCCAGGATAACTTGAATATCCCGGCTTAATCGCTTATCCTGGTTTCGTGCAACAGCCCCCAGGTCAGACGTCTCATCAACTTGTTGATCACCGCTACAGATGACTTGCCCTTGTTAATGATGTGTACCGTGGCCTCGTTATCACAGAACACAACAATTCTCTTCCTGCACCAGTGTTTACCCCACAATAGACAGGCAATGACAATGGCATACAGTTCAAACAATGCTGTTGATTTGCAATCTCCCGCCAGATGCTTGATTTCGGTGGGCCACGCCTCACTGAACCATTAGTTCGCGAAAAGAAAAAACAAAACAAGCGACAACGCTGCGTCGGTGTACAAAGCCAGGGAGCTCGAGGTCTCCACCTCGTCGTTGTAGAAAAACGATAAACCGTTCCTGTGCTCACAAAGCACTGCCCAAAAACGCAAATCGGAACGACACCAGTCATCCAAACGCACAACGTTGTGCAGCGCCGGAACCGACTGGAAGCAGACGGGAAACGAACGACCGCCCGTGCGGTATGATGCGCATCGCGAAATTAAGATGCCCAAGCAGAGACAACAGATCACGCTTGGTCATAGCGACGCCAACACGACCGCTGAAGCCAACACGGCGCGCAACCGCAAAAGTTTCTCCTCCGGGAGAGACGCACGCATCAGGAGGCTGTCAAACTGAATCCCCAAAAACTCGATAGACGTGAGGGGCCCTCCTCCTTCTTCTCAGACAGAGGCACATCCAAATACCGAAACGAGTCCTTAACGACGGAGATGCACCGAGCCGACGGCGAGGAGGGGTAATCGACGACGAGAAAATGTCCAGCAGGTGCAGCACGAAAGGCAACCGGTGAACATTCAGCAGAACCCAACACAGCGCCTCGGCCAGGGTGTCAAAAATGCGCGAACTGCTACGACAACCAAACTCCAGACGAGTGTAGAAATACATCTGCGAGCACCATCAAATGCCAAACAGGTGCCACTGCGACGGGTGAAGGGGCATTACCTTAAACGCATCGGTGATGTCGGCCTTCCCGAGCCAGGCGCCCACACCTGCCCGTTTGATAAGGTTGAATGGCATGATCGATGTTGGCGTAATACAAAGAATACGGCTTGAGAGGGATCAGGCTATTGATGCTAGGGGTGAGGGAACCATGCTGCGCTGACAGGTCCACGATCAGACGCTTCTTACCGGAATATTTGCGGGTGGGGCCGATGGGACTAATGCGGTACACGGGGAAAGGCGACTCGCTGAACGGCCCCAGCAAATATGTAGGAGCCATTTGTGCTTTGTTAGAACTTCTTTGAATGTTTATGACCCTGCTGGCAGAACCAAGTAATGGCACCTGAATGATTGATTGGTATTGCCTCACCTGTGTTAATTAGGAGGTGAATACCTACTAGAAAAAGGCATTGGGCATTGTGTTTGTCAGAGAGCATGTCGTGTGGAAAGTTGGAACTTAGAGACGCTAGCAGGCATATGGTTTTTCAATTGTTTTTGCTTGCAACTGTTTTGCACCCTTTACTTTATCATTTTGTGACAATACCTAAGTTAAATAAACAAGTGAACTATTGAAAACTCCTACCACGTCAAGATGGAAGTGACTTATTAGAGGACACTACAACATATTCTTTACCGGATTCCTTAGCCAACAACGTATCAACGAAGGAAGGCTCCTTAAGAGCGTATTGCAAATTATTACACACGTGTGACCGTAGGCAAACACCCAACATCAACCATAAAATCTTCCCGCAACCCAGTGATGAGATATTTAACAAAGCATCGATTGGGGTGCCCGCGCAGGGCTCTGGAAAGACGACCAACGTTGATGGAGGTAGAAGGGTGTTTAATCATTTCGGGGCCTGCCCCACCTGCCGAAACCGGCGAGAGCAGGTCGACCTCGGATGGCTGTACAAGCACTGACAGCAGGCATGGAGACATTTACTATTAGCATACACACATGACCCCTCATTATAATACATACATACGGGAGCGGACCCAGAGACCTGGCGTTTGAGAAGACTTCGCCCCGCACCACCAGAACCGCCTTGCACAGCGGACGTGGTACCACCCACCTTGGAAGCCACCGTGTGAGGACAAAGCCCGGTAGAATGGGAGAAGGACCCGCACACGGAACAACACAGCGGGCGAAGCCCCGAGAAGGTGCGGCTGACCAGCTCCAGATGTTGGTTGAAACGCTGAACATGCAGGGCGGCCTTAGCGGAAAAGCCCCGGTGATATTCGTAAAACAGCCCACCCCCGTAAGACAGCGCGAGGTCTGCGATGACGGCCAGATACGTTTCACGAGTTCAGTAATCACACCATAGATTGAATAGATGTTTTTTATTGAAGCGGGGCTGGTAGCAGAGCCGAGCCCTGATGGGGGAGGAGGCTGGTACAGGCATGAAAATCCCTCACCTTTCGGCGAAATTCGCAGTTTTGAAACCAAAATAGGTCACCTACGTGAATCGTGTAGATTCGATTAGAAATTGTTTTTGGGGGGGGAGGGGTATTCATATTCAGTGAACTGCGAACAGGCGTGTCAGAAGGGAGCGTGAGTGCATGGAAATATTAACGCGAAGGGCCTTGCGTCACCAGTGCAGACCACCAACTCACCCAGGAGCTCTGTTGACATAGACTTAGCTAACGCTAAAGTTTGATGAATTGAGTCATTGAACACAGCAGGAGAGAATGCAACGTTAGCCAGCTAGCTAAAGCCCCGGTGGAAAATTATAAATTTACGCTACCGTCTTTGAAGAGGTAGATTTTGAGGTGAGGGGACTGACAAGGCAGAAGGTAAAGGTGGTCCACCGGACTGGCCATCGGGAGCACTGGGAGATTTCCCGATGGGGCGAAGCACTTCTGGGCCGGAGGGCCGCTTGCCTTATACATTTTTTTTCTAGCCTACTAATAAAATGAACGTCTATGCAGCCCTTAGTGCCGCTTACACACGACAGTGACACTGACAGATGGAAAGCTAGCTATAGAGACAATATAAAGATGGAAAACCAGGCTAAGAAACGTAAACGTATTACCTTCACTAGACAATGTTTTACCAATTGGACAAACGGATGTTTGTTTCTTTTACATCAAGCTCCAAAAACTTTCTGGAGCGGGTGGGGGAGGCTGGTAGCAGAGCCGAGCCTGGAGCGGGTGGTGGAGGCTGGTAGCAAGGCCGAGCCTGGTGCTGATGGAGGCCGGTAGCAGAGCCAGGCCTGGGGTCCTGAGAGGGAAGTTTGATTAGAGGATGCAAGGATTGTGATGGAGGTGATGTGGATGGTGTATGTATAGTTACCGGGTGTCACGGGTATGGTGAGGACCCAAAAGCAGCACAGGCAGACAGGATATCAGTCGGTAATGACCTTTATATCACCGGAGTCTTAAACAGTATATACAGTGATGAGGAGAAAAGTCTTTGCTCACAGTGATCTGCGAGATCAGTGAAGGAGTGAGTCTGGTGTTGCTGACTGAAGGCAAAGCCGGCAACAGGTGGATTACCTAGCAGGCAGACAGGTCCAGTGGTGGGCTGTGTAGCCGCAGAGCCGAGCAGGTGTGTAACCAAGAGGGGATAGGCGAAACTCGTGGTCGAAGACAGAAGGCTGAGATAATATCCAGGAGATCGGTCAGGCAGGATAGTCAGAGGCAAGCAGGGTCGGAACCGGGAGACCAGGCAGAAAATCGCTAGAGAGTCTGGTGCAAGCATCTAGAACAATCTGGCAATGAGTGAGAGTGGAGCTGGAGCTTAAATGCAGCCAGAGCAGAGCAGAGAGCACAGGTGAGTGGAGTTGGCTTAATGAGAGGGGTGTGTCTGATTGGCAGATTGAAGCAGGCAGGTGCAGAGTGGTGAGGCAGAGCTGAACTGTGACAGAACCCCCCCCTCAAGGGACGGCTCTCGACGTCCCAAGAAGAATGGACCAAGCCGGGTGGGAGGCGGGGGGCCCGGAGGAGGGCTAATACTCGTCCGAGAGTCCAGCGTCCATCTCCACCTCCCTGGTCCCAGGGAGGGTGTCGTTGTCGTTCGGGGACTCCGACGGAGGATGTGGTCTGGGTCTGGATGTCTGAGTGAGGTTGCGTCGATGGAAATCCCTGATGAGGTTGTGGTCCAAGATGTCCCTCGCAGGGACCCAGGACCTTTCCTCAGGGCCGTAACCCTCCCAGTCCACCAAGTACTGGAATCCCCTCCCACGCCGGCGAGACTGCAGGAGGCGACGGACAGTGTAGGAGGGACCTCCATCGATGAGGCGAGGAGGCAGTGGAGGCGGCGTGGCAGGAACCAGGGCGCTCTCTCGGACCGGTTTTACTTTGGAGACATGAAACGTGGGATGAACTCGCATGGTTCTAGGAAGTTTGAGCCTCACTGCCACCGGGTTGACGATTTCCTGGATCTCGAACGGGCCGATGAAGCGGGGAGCCAGTTTCTTGGATTCCACCCGGAGGGGAAGATCACGGGTGGAGAGCCAAACTTTCTGACCCGGTTGGTAGTCTGGGGCCTTGGAGCGGTGGCGATTGGAGGCCGCGGTGTTGTAGCGGTCAGCGGCCCGGAGTAGAGCCGCCCTGGCTCGGGTCCAGGTCCTGCGACAACGGCGGATGAAGTCCTGGACAGAGGGGCAGGATGCTTCTCTTTCAAGTGCAGGAAAAAGCGGTGGCTGGAACCCATAGGTGCACTCAAAGGGGGAGAGACCGGTGGCGGAGCTGGTCAAGGTGTTGTGGGCGTATTCTACCCATAGAAGCTGTTCGGACCAGGAAGTAGGGTTTTGGGACGTCATGCAGCGTAGTGCCGTTTCCATCTCTTGATTCTTGCGTTCGGTCTGGCCGTTGGACTGGGGGTGGTACCCCGAGGACAGGCTGACGGTGGCTCCCAGGAGCGAGCAGAACTCCCTCCAGAATACTGAGGCAAACTGGGGACCTCGATCAGAGACCACGTCCACTGGGATGCCGTGGAGACGGATGACGTGGAGGAGAAGTAGTTTAGCCGTCTCTTTGGCAGATGGAAGTTTGGGCAGGGGCACGAAATGTGCCATCTTGCTGAACCGATCTACCACCGTAAGGATAGCAGTGTTGCCGCTGGATGGTGGTAGACCGGTGACGAAGTCCAAGGAAACGTGCGACCAGGGACGATGAGGTACAGGCAGAGGATGTAGAAGACCGGCAGGGGCATGGTGAGCCGGCTTGTGCTGGTTGCAGGTGGGACAGGCATTGACGAACTCCCGAATGTCCTCATCCAGTGATGTCCACCAGAACCGGCGCTGCACAACGTCCTTGGTCCGATGGATCCCTGGATGACAGGTGAGTTGAGTGCTGTGGGCCCATTGAAGAACCTCGGATCGGAGGTCAGGCGGGACGAACAGACGGTTGGGAGGGCAAGCGCTGGGTCCGGGCTGGTCTTGGGCGGCGGTCCTGACCCTCTCCTCGATCTCCCAGGTGAGTGTGGCCACCAGACGGGAAGAAGGCAGGATAGTGTCTGGGTCGGCCGTGTCCCCCTCCTTTTCCAAGAACTGACGGGACAGGGCGTCGGGCTTGACGTTGCGGGACCCCGGTCGATAGGAGAGGGAAAAGTTGAAGCGGGTCAGGAAGAGTGCCCATCGGGCCTGGCGGGAGTTCAGTCTTTTAGCGGACCGGAGGTATTCAAGGTTCTTATGGTCCGTCCATACCAGAAACGGCAGTTTAGTCCCCTCGAGCCAGTGTCGCCACTCTTCTAAGGCCAACTTGACGGCGAGGAGCTCTCGGTTCCCAATGTCATAGTTCCTCTCTGCCGGGGTCAAACGTCGGGAATAGAAGGCGCAGGGGTGCAACTTCTGGTCGGAGGCCGCTCTCTGGGACAAGACGGCCCCCACTCCTAGGTCGGAAGCGTCCACCTCGACCACGAACTGCCGTTCAGGGTCCGGCATTTGGAGGATGGGGGCAGAGGTGAACCGTGTCTTCAGGGCCTGAAAAGAGTCATTGGCGGCCGTGGACCAGAGGAAGGGCACCTTGGAGGAGGTAAGAGCTGTGAGGGGGGCCGCCACCGAACTGTAGCCCCTGATGAAGCTCCGGTAAAAGTTGGCGAAGCCCAGGAAGCGTTGAAGCTGCTTGCGGGAATCAGGGGCGGGCCAAGTGGTGACGGCAGAAACCTTGGCTGAGTCCATCTCCACGGTCCCTCTCCCTACGACGTACCCCAGGAAGGAGACAGACGAGGCGTGAAACTCACACTTCTCGGCTTTAACGTACAGGGAGTTCTCCAGGAGACGTTGGAGGACCTTCTGGACGTGATGCACATGTTCCTCTCTGGAGCGGGAGAAGATCAGGATATCATCGAGGTACACGAAGACGAACCTGTTGAGCATGTCCCTGAGCACGTCATTAACCAAGGCCTGGAAGACAGCAGGAGCGTTGGTGAGGCCGAAGGGCATCACCAGGTACTCGTAGTGACCGGTGGGGGTATTGAACGCCGTCTTCCACTCGTCCCCCTCGCGGATCCGGACCAGGTGATAAGCGTTGCGCAGGTCAAGCTTGGTGAATATGGTGGACCCCTCTAGGAGCTCGAAAGCAGAGGAGATGAGAGGCAGGGGGTACCGGTTCTTGATAGTAATGTCATTTAATCCACGATAATCAATGCAGGGGCGGAGTGTCTTGTCTCTTTTCTCTACGAAGAAGAAACCGGCTCCAGCCGGAGACGAGGAGGGGCGGATGATGCCCGCCGCTAGACCATCGGTGATATATGTCTCCATCGCCCCCCTCTCAGGAACGGACAGGGAATACAGACGTCCTCTGGGCGGCGTGGCACCGGGCTGGAGGTTAATGGCGCAGTCATAGGGCCGATGTGGGGGAAGGGAGGCTGCCTTGGCCTTACTGAAGACCTCCCTGAAGTCCAGATACTCAGCCGGGACCCCCAGCACATCGGTTGAAGAACTGGTCCCGGCAGAAGGTTGTGGTGCGGCGACTTGCTTGAGGCAGACCTGGTGACAAGATGAACTCCACCCCAGGATCGCCCCTGTGGTCCAATCGAGGTGTGGATTGTGACGTCGGAGCCATGGGAACCCCAGGAGGAGAGGATGTATGACTCACCAGGAATTCCTCCCCTCCTGGTGAGCCCGACCTTTTAGTGGACATCGGGGAACAAAGTGTCCCGCTTGGCCACAATACAGGCAGAGA